>CAUYQG010139450.1:0-13590 GCA_963574415.1 Tarsius wallacei | reverse complement strand
AGGAGTAGCTGGGACAACAGGTGGTGCCTAGCTAATTAAAAAGAAAAATGTCTCGGTGGCTCAGCCTGTAATCCCGTGCTTTGGGAGGCCGAGGTGAGTGGATTGCCTGAGCCTGCGGGTTCCAGACCCACCTGGGCAACTTGGCAAGACCTCATCTCTACAATAAATCAGAAAATTAGCCGGGCGTGGTAGCGCACGCCTGTAGTTCCAGCTACTTGGAAGGCTGAGGCGGAAGGATCGCCGGAGCCCCGCAGGTTGAGGCTGCGGTAACCGGGAGCGGCCACTGCACTCCAGTCTGGGCGACAGAGTGAGACTCCAACTCAAAAAAAAAAAAAAGAAAAGAAAAATGTTTTGCAGAGACGAGGGCTCCCCATGTAGCCCAGGCTGGTCTCGAACTCCTGGGCCCAAGCAATTCTCCTGTCTCAGCCTCTCAAAGTGCTGGGATTACAGGGGTGACCACTATGCCCAGCCTCACCAGAATCTTAAACCAAAGACAGCACAGAGATAGGAGGGCCTGTCTGCCCCCGTGGAGTGAGGATTTGGAAGGTAGGGTCACCAAGGCACAGCCACCATCAAAGTCCCGGCAGTGACCCTTGACATCTGCCCAGGCAGGGCCAGCAGAAGTGGGAGGACGCCAGCTCCGAGGCCAGTGAGGGAGACGGTGAACACACCAGAGCCCAGAGGAGAGACCACAAGGGACCCTAACTCCCGGGCTGCGACTGCCCTGGTCTCCAGAACCCCAGCAAGGCGGAAGAACACACTGATCTTGCAGGCAGGAAAGGAATGGTTGGCTCCCTGCTCCCTACGCCCTTGTCTGGGGGAGAGAGGGGGCCGAGTCTACTGCTGATTACACAGGAATGTGACTTCTCAGCAGCTGTAAAGCTTAATATATTTCTGATTTTCCGACACACTTCCCGTAAGGGAGCACCGCGGAGGCAAGAGGCCAGTGGGTGGCAGGGTGTCCCTCCCCCAGCGAGCAGGCCGCACCCCTGCAGATGCCCTGCCCTTTGCCCCATGCCAGACCTCCTCCCAGGGGACACTGGCTCAGGCTTGGCAGGAACCCCCTTGCCCAAGAGCCCTGCCTGGACAAAGGCTTAGGACATGTCCATCAGGGAACAGGGGAGGGGGATGGGAGGGGGGGTCCGGGACAGGGGGCATCGGCACGCATGGGAGAGGTGTCCAGGCCAGTAGGGGGTTTCCCAAAGCCACCCTCCACATGGCCTGGTCAACAGCTCAGCTTCTCCTGGTGGAGTTCCACTTCCGCAAACCAGAACCACGGTGGGACACTCCCTGCCTAGGCGGGACCAGACCATCCAAGTTCCCAAAGTGGCCAGGGATGACCCAGATGTCCTCCCGGCCATGGCCTGGGAACCTCGCCCAAGCTGAGCTGTGCTGGGCCGAGAGGGGCGGCCGGGGTAGAGCGATGAGAAATCAGAGCACAGGGATCACTGGATGGCAGGTCTGATTCTCAGGAGGACACTGAGGCCCAGGCTTGGGTCTGCCCGAGATTCTAGTTGGCAGGTCAGGGACAGAGGCCTGGCCTCTCGCCCAGAGGCCGACACTCTCCAGGCCCCAAAGGTGCCTCAAATAGCCCCACACTGCTCCCAGTTTCCTTGGCAGCCCCCACCGGGCAGCTCTGCACCACTCTGAGCACAGACACGCCGTCAGCTACTGGGAATAAAGACTGGCCCTCCTCTCCTCTCCTTGACCACAGCCGTTTCCTTCCTCAGCCCAGTGAGAACCTGTTGGGCAGAGCAGGGAGCCGGGGCGGCTTCCCTGATCACATGAGCCAGGCTGACATTTTGGGTGACTGGACACAGCAGCTTGCCTGGAGAAAGAAGCGTGGCTGGGCTGAGCCAGGCATCAAATCCATGCCGCTGGCACAGGCCCGAGTCCAAGTCCCAGGAACAGGAGACTACAGGGGTCAACCTGCTATAAAGCAGACCTTCCGTCTGGGTACAGTGGCTCACGCCTGTCATCCCAGCACTTTGGGAGGCTGACGTGGGAGGAGCCCAGAGTCTGAGACCAGACTGGGCAGCATAGTGAGACCCCATCTCTGTAAAATAATAATAATTTTAAAAAGCGGACCTTCCTTCTGCAGACACTCAGGCAGCAGAGGCAGGGCCACCACATGGCTGTGTGACTTCAGGCAAGCCCCCTCCTCTCTCTGAGCTAGCTGGTGGGGGGTGGGTAGGGTGACACAGCAGCTGGAGGCTTCCTCTTCCCCTCCCCCACTTCCTGCTGACTTGTCTAGGGGGAGTGAAAGATCAGCCCCTAGGGCCGAGGGCCCTCATCTCAGTGCATCCACTGAGACAGGGGGGGCAAACCCCAGACTCTCAGAGGCCCCTGCCCTGCTGGAAACCCCCCGGGCTTCCCCTCACACACGTAAAGGACCCGTCAGGGTCCAATTAAGGCTGCTCGTTCTTGGGTTGACTGGCCGGCTCAAGCATGTTAAAACTACTTAAAACTCGATCAATGCGTAAATAAAAATAAGAGGGACAGAACCAAACAGAAAGGAGGGAGGCGGCAGCCGTGAGCAATGCCAGATGGTCAATGTCAAGGCTCTGTTCCCTCCTGTCAAAACACTAAGTGCTGCCTTGAAGATGAGGCCATGTGGTGGGGGGCTGGGCCCTGGGAACGGGGGTGTGGGTAGGGCCCGGTGTCTCTGGGGATGAGGAAGGGAGAGGGAGCCAGTTGCCGGAGGTGAGGCTATGGGTAGTCTCCCGGGTTATCCCGGCTCCCAGAAATCCCGGCCACCCATCCGGCATGGGCTTTGGAGTCGCCGGGCCTGTGTCTGACCTCAATGAGTGACCTCAGCTTACCAGTCTTGCTTGCTTCATCTGTGCAATGGAGATCACAAGTCCTACTGAAAGGACAGACCGAGGGTGGGAAGCCATTTTTCATCTTGTTCTTAAACCCTGACACAATGATGCGAAAGTAGAAGCTATGCTTTTGGAGAAATGCACACTTTAGGTATAATTAACTTTACCGACCTTGTCTTTTCAGAAACAGACTTCCAGGTGTCAGAGGTATCTCATAGTGGCAATCAAGTTTGCCTAGAGTAAAGGGAATTTTCAAGGCCTAAGACATCATGCATTGGGCAAGGACTGTAAAAGTCATGAAACTTGTCATTACAAAAGTTATGACCACTCAGAGGGGGAGCAGGTGGGGATTCGATCTTCCAGTAAATTGGGCACTTTCTACAGGGAAGCCAAGGATGCCTAGGAGACAAGGGGAAGTGCACCCTAAGGAATGTCGTTCGGGAAGGTACAAGAGCATTAGAATCCTTGTCACGCCCTTCTCTAGGGGCTACAATCATGTGGGCAGACATGAGTGGGTCTCTGTGTCACAGGTTCTCCAAGACATCCACAGGTGGTCGATAAGGAAGTCACGGCAGTCACGGCTACCTGACTGCAACATCTCCAAGGAAAATTTAAGCCAGGGCTTTGCAGGGGGCTATGAGGCCACACTCACCTGGAGTGTAGGCCGGCTCCCTGTCTGTGGGAGGTGAACCTTTCTTAAATGAATCTCATCTTCTCCCTCTTTGTATGCTGCAATTCTTTGCATTTACTCGGATCTCTGGCTTGCCAGCGCCGGCAGTGCTGCACCTTGCCTCTCCTCTTCCTCTCCATCCATCCACCCTCACCCTGTCCGGACCCTAACACCTACTGAAGGATGAACTGTTAGAGCAGTGTGCCAGGCTGAGATCCTGCCTCCAAAGGGCCTGGTCCAATCCTGCCCGCCCCCGACCTCCAGGCGAGGCCAAAAGGCAAGGCCTGGCGCATGAGATGCGGGCAGCAGTGATGGCATGGGCCTTCCCCGCAGAGGCTGTAGCAGCCTGCTTAGGACTTGCTGGGTCTCCTCGGCTCCGCCGTGACGGCCCTCCCGGCTCCCCCTGGGGCTGTCCGTCTGCCCCCTCCGAGGGCAAATGACAGGCAGCGAGCACACGCTGGCCTCCAGGATCACGAGCAAGACACATACTTGCTGCCACGTGTCACCGAAACTTGGGGCTCTTTGCTGCCACTGCAGAGCCTGGTCCACCCTGACTGACAGAAGCAGCCATGGCACCGAGGAGAGACACGATCCAGGTGGCCTTCGTAGGATTGTCCTGGCATCCCTAAAGACCCTCCAGTGACAAGATGAGCCCACACAGCTGGGAGCAGAGCACATGGCTGCAGGGAGCGCAGCTGGGCTGGGCGGTCCCGCTCCCGACCCACCTCCCAGGCCACATCGCTGCCATCCCAGGATGTCCCCTTCTGCCGGGGCGCTTTAACGACCAGACATCTCTTCTGCATATGTATAAACCCCACACGTCTCTGAAGACGGCCGATAATGTTACACGGATGCCCAGATAAATTTTTAATGGTGGTATTTGCTGAAGAGGCGGCCTTGTTTTGCTCCCTCGAGGGAAGACAGGAGTTGAGGGGACATCAGCCCCAGCGCTAATGACCAGGCACACGACACTCCTGCCATCCTGAGTTGTGGAGCCGAGCACAGCCCACATCCGGGTCACCCCGCGCCACGACAGGCCACACACCCTGCACCCACCGGTTGCCACGAGCCCCCCCCCCCCCCCCCCAGGGACAGCTCCGTCTCCAGCCTCAGCTGCTGCATCAGCTTCTGAATCTCTAAACCAAAAGAAACCACAACAGCCAAGCCAGATGCCCCCGGCTCCCCCTCCACCCTCACCACCCGGACAGGACGGGCCGAGCACCCTCCTCCCACCCACCTTCACCTGGGGGAACTCCGGCCTTCCAGAGACTGAGCCGAGTCCCCAGGGGGACAGAGAACATGCCAGGCACCTGCTGCCCAGGAGAGCAAGATCCCTACGCTCACATCCAGTTGTCAGAGACACCGGGATACAGACAAGAGCAAAGGGCTCACGGTGCAGGTGTGTGAGTGACAATGCAGATGCACATATGTGCACATATACATACGCAGACACCTGTAAGCACACATGCACATGTACACACACTCACACTCAGGCACACATGTGCATGTAAACATGTACACAGGCACCTGTGTGCTAACATATGCACATGCTTATATGTGTACGCACATGTGGATACATGTGCACATGCACGTATACATACACCGGTGCACACATACACTGGCACCCATGGCACTCACGTATACACACCCATGCACTTGTGCACACACATGCATGCATGCACATGAACATACATGTGTATAGCCATGCACATGTGCATATGTACCCATGTATGCGTATCTGCATGTGCATGTAGATATGCATGTGCATATAAACACACATGCACCCATATGCAATTTGTGTGCACACACCCATATACAGACATGCATGTACCAACACACACATACACACATGCACATATGCACGCATGCACACAGACACAGGCACCCATGCACTCACATACACACCCATGTACTCATACACACACATGTGCATGTGCGCATATACATACACAGAGTATACATATACATACACACCCATGTGTGCACATATGTATGTGCATATATGTACACATACCCATATGCGCACACACGTGCGTGCACACATATACATGCACACACATGCGTGCACATGCATAAAGACACACACACCCATGCGCACATATGCATGTGCACATATATACAGGCACCTAGTCACTCACATGTGCACACACACGTATGCATGTGTGCATAAACACATGCACACACCCATGCGCACACACTATCCAGGACACTTTGTTGTGCCTGAGCTTGGAGGCCAAGCCATGGCCTGAGTGGACACCGAGGAAGAGAAAGTGGATCAGGAGCAGTCAGGAACGCAGTGGCCATGGAGCCAGGCTGCAGCGCTGGGCCCACCCTATGCCATCACTCCCTGAGGACAGGCAGGGCACAGGGTGTGGGGCGTAAGATTTATCAGAGAAGGCACCAGCCTGACAGAGCTGCTGCTGGTGACCCAGAGGCAGGCCATGTGCGAGCCCACCCGTCAGAGACACGGCCACTGCCCAGGCGCAGGCAGGGACATCCCCACCTGGACACCTGGCAATCCGAGGGGGACCTCTTCTGACCTCCCTCCCCGGGAAGGAGTTTTGTGCCCTCCAATTACTACCCCCCTGCTGCCTCCACAGATGAGGCCAGATCCATTACTGCGATGAAAGGAAGGGAAAAAAGACTCTCCAATTAGGCTGGCCTGGGGCTGCCCACGGCGAGCCCAGCCCCTCACAGCAGACCCACGGAAGACAGGTGGCCAGGACGTTTGATGTCACCGGGTGGGACAATTAAAACCATCTTGCTGACACGATGAGCCACTAATCATATAAAAATGCCACTTTCCGCCCGAATCTCCTCTCTCAAAGACAGTCCAATTACCTGGAATTAACCAGGCAGTGCCAGATGGGAAAAGGGATACCATCAGCCCGGATGGGGGATGGCAGAGAGCGCTGGGGACATTGTGCCTGAGGGAAGACTCCGGGAGCCACAGCAGAGTCTTCAAACACAGGAAAGAGGCTGTGTGTGGTGGCTCACGCCTGTCATCCCAGCACTTTAGGAAGCCAAGGCAAGAGGATTGCTTTAGCCTAGGAGTTTGAGACCAGCCTGGGCAACATAGCAAGACCTTATCTCTAGAAAACAAATGTAAAAATTACAGGGTACCTGGTCCATTTTCAGGGGGAGTGTGATCCAGTTAAAAGCCCAAACATGACCTGCATGCAGGTGACTACTTACACAGTTAATCCTCACTCGTAACCCACATTCTTACAATAAAATAAAATTTACCAAAAATTTTTAAATTAGCCAGGGATGGTGGCATGTGCCTATAGTCCTAGCTACTCGGGAGGCTGAGGCAGGAGGGCTGCTTGAAATCGGGAGGTCAAGGCTGTAGAAAGCCAATGATCATGCCACTGCACTCCAGTCTGGGCAACAGAGTGAGACCCCAAGTCAAAAAAAAAAGATTAAATTTTCTATAGAAGTCTCTGATCTTTAAAAACGTATAAACACAAGAAGGTTAAATGTATGTCCTATGAATTTACTTTAATTTTTAAAAGTCAGAGAACAGAAGAGAAGGGGGAGGGGCTGGGCCAGGACGGGAGTTCTCAGGGTCTTCCCTGGAGCACCCAGGCCAGTGAGGACCCAGGGCTGAGCCCCCACTGGGACCCCACGCTGGTGTGTGCAGAGACGGGCCACACCTGGGCCTCATGACAGCATCCCAGCGGGCCCGAGGGACCCTGTTGTTTCAGTAGCAGGTCCCACAAACTCAGTGCCTTCAAGCGGCACAAACTCTTACAGCTCTGCAGGTCAGAAGCCCAAAGTGGGTCTTATAGGTAACCAAGATGTCAGCAGGGCTGGTCCCTTTCTGGAGGCCCCGGGGATAAGCTATTCCCTGCGTTTTGCAGATTCTATTTTTATTTTATTTTATTTTTTGAGTCAAAGTCTCACTCTGAGCCCAGGCTGGAGTTCAGCGGCGTGATCACAGCTCACCGCAGCCTCAACCTCCTGGGCTCAGGGGATCCTCCCACCTCAGCCTCCCAAGTAGGTGGGACTAAGACGCGGGCGCCATTATGCCCGGCTAATTTTTTTGATTTTTTTTTTTCTATGTTGCCCAGGCTGGTCTCGAACTCCCAGGCTCAAGCGATCCTCTCACCTCAGCCTCCCAAAGTGCGAGGATTACAGACGTGAGCCACCATGCCCAGCCATTTGCCAGCTTCTAAAGCTGACAGCCTTCCTCAGCCCATGGCTGTCTCACTCCAACCCCTGCCTGGTAGTCACATCTGCCTCCCTCTTATAATTCCAAACTTATCTACAACTGTAACATTACACCTATAAAAACCTTTTTCCCTGCCACACTCACAGGGCCCAGGGATCAGGACATCCACAGAGGAGCCCTTGAGTATTCGAGTATTCACTGAGGACCAGGTGCCGCACAGCGCAAGGGCTCACAGCAACCTTGTGAAGCAGGGCAGTGCTCCCAGCCTACAGAAGAAGAGACAGAGGCTCCCAGAGCACCCCTGCCTAAGGTCACTCACTCTTAGTGGGCCCTGACCTCCAGAGCTGAGGGCATCTTTCAGGGAGAGTCCCACCCTTCACCGGTTCCTCCCTCCCTGCCATGGTGACCCTCAAATCTGGACACCCCCTCCCCCCAATTTGGAGGACAAGTTCTGAGCACGACAAAGACCCACATCCCCACACACCTCACTCGGAGTCTTGCCGCGAGCCCGCCCCCCCAGCCGTTTGATTCCCCACCCCCTCCTCCACCACCACCACCAGCACCAGGGTGGGACTCTCAGATTAAGTCTCCAATTCATCAGCCTCTGAGAAGTTTAATTGGGGCTTCTATGAAAAATCAGCTCATTATGCAAAGTGCAAGGGTTGTGAACATGAGTTTTTCAGAGAAGCACGTCGGGCTCCTCTCCAGCCATGAAACCGGGGAGCGATTCTTCAGGGCTGCGGGCTTAGCTTTTTCCCAAAAGAAGAGGGAGGCCGGGTGTGGTGGCTCATGCCTGTCATCGCAGCTCTTTGGGAGGCTGAAGAGGAAGGATCGCTTGAGGCCAGGACTTCAAGACCATCCCAGGCAACATAGGAAGACCCCCCAACCTCTAATTTTTCAAAAAAGGGGGGGCATACCTCATCAACAAGGGTACCTTCAAAATGAATATTTGTATACCTAACCCTGAATTGCACTCCACAATTTTAAAATAAAAAATTTAAAATTTAAAATAAAAAGTAAAGGTCTTGACCAAACTAAAATCTTTTCACTAATTAATAACCCCGGCCAGGTGCAGTGGCTCAGCCTGTAATCCCAGCATTTGGGGAGGCTGAGGTGAGAGGACTGCCTGAGCCCGGGAGTTCAAGACCAGCCTGGGCAACTTGGCGAGACCTCGTCTCTACCAAAAAATAAAAAAATAAAAAAATTAGTACCAGCCACATGGGACCTCAACTCAAGCAAACAAAACAAAAGAAACCAAATCCATGAGCAAAGTGGCTTTTCTGGGCCTGTGAGGCCTGCTCGTAAATCATAGAGCCTGAGGGGGGTCCTGGGGCCCCCAAGCACACCCTGTAACCGACATGAACACTGCTTAGTGGGCGTGTGTCTGGGCAGACCCTGAGATAAAGGATCCATGTATCTTGTTGCAGTCCCTCCCGAGAGGCCCCGTGTTTAACCCCAGCTCACGCCTGTAAGAGGGAGCCTTGGAAGGAAGCTTCGGACATCAGATCCCCAGGATGCAGGCTGCAGGCCTGGGGGTCACCGACTCTGCCACCTAGCTCTCCACGCCTCCACGTGTGTCTCCCACAGGGCAGTGACTTTCTGGCCCTATCCAGAGGCCACTGTGCCCACACAATGCCCGGGTGGTTCCCAGACCAGAGAGGGAAAAGGGCAGGCTTCTGTCCACACCTGCCAGCCCAGGAGTGGCTATCGGGGAGGACTGTCCATTTCTGCCCGACCCCCACAGGAGCGGCTCACTGGGGCTGACCAGGTGGAAGGGCCGGGGAGATGGGGGGTGAGGGGGCACCCAGGAGGGAAGGCGCCTGCCCCAGGCTTCGGGAGGCCTCAGTGCTAATCAGCGAGGGGACACACCCAGGACAGATGCAGGACCCCACAACCCTCCACGGCACCGGCAGGGTCTCGTCACCACTCATCACCCCCCACCCTCAGGGAAGGAGGCCCTCAGAGCCTGCGGATGGGGCTTCCTGACCAGACCCTTGATCACAGGCACAGCTGAGACCGAGGCTGGGTTTAGGTTGCCCCTGGGAGGGACATGACAAGCGCTTCCCAGCCCAGGCCCCGGCTGAGGAGGGCGTTTAATGGATTCAGAGAAGAGATCAAAGTCTGCAAGAGGAAAACAATGACTGGTTTTTGTTGCGCAAATTTCATTCTTGTCTAAGAATACAAGGGGGACCAAAAAAAGCCCCTGGAATTTATTTATAAAAAATTATGAATTTATTCTTACATGTTTAAACTTCAGTCACCTTCAAAGTACTCTCTGTTGGATGCGATACAGCTATCAAGACGCTCTTTCCACTGTTCAAAACAGTTTTAGAACTCATCCATTTGGATGCCTTTGAGTGCTTCTGCTGTGTTTTGTCTCACCCCGTCCACGTCAGCAAAATGCTTCCCTTCGGGGACTTTATTTCATCCGGAGAAAACAACAAAAAAAGTCACTCGGGGTGAGATCGGGTGAATAGAGAGGGTGGGGCCAGGGGTCAAGCTGGTTTTGGTCAAAAATTACTGAACACTCGGAGCAGTGTGGGCAGGTGAGTTCATAAATCACCCATCATGACGGGCAAATGTGTTCAAAGAATCTCCAAAAATAATTCACCAAAGCCGGATGCAGCCTCTCACAACAATGCGAGCTGATCCACGGATGCCAATGGATTCCTAGAACACTCACCTAGTGGGGGAAGCCCGTACCACAAGGAGCTTGCCCTCCAAAAGACAATTCTGGGGTTTTTTGGTCCCCTTTGTATGTGTGGAGGGGAAAAAACAACACCAGGCAGGAGAGACAACCGCAAGGCTGACGGTGTTGTCATGCACTGGTGAGAGAAAGGACGGACGGTCGTTTCTGGAAACAAGCAAACAAAAAGACACACACCACCTTTGCACCTCTGTACTAAAACATGACACACATTTCAAAAATTACATATTTTTAGCCGGGCTCGGTGGCTCAGCCTATAATCCCGCCGTGCCTTGGGAGGCTGAGGTGAGTGGATTGCCTGAGCCCTCAGGTTCGAGACCCGCCTGGGCAACTCGGGGAGACCTCATCTCTACAATAAATCAAAAAAAAAAAATCAGCCGGGCGAGGTAGCGCGTGCCTGTAGTTCCAGCTACTTGGAAGGCTGAGGCGGAAGGATCGCCGGAGCCCGGCAGGTCGAGGCTACGGTGGCTGGGAGCAGCCACTGCACTCCAGTCTGGGTGACAGAGGGAGACTCCAACTCAAAAAAAAAAAAAAAAAAATTACATATTTTTAAACAGTGCCTAAGACAGACCTTGCAATAGCTGAAAAACAGCCTGTATAACTGGAGAGAAGCTGGTGGGGGCCTCGGAGGTGTTAGAGATATTCTAGAAAGTCCTCAGGGCAGGGGGCACATGGGTGTTGTTTGCCTATTATTTTTTATACTCTAAATTTGTCATAAATATTATCTTGTATGTGTCTAATGTTTAATTTTGAAACAGCTTATCATGGCTGGGCACAGTGGCTCACACCTATTATCCCAGCACTTTGGGAGGCCGAGATAAGAGGACTGCCTGAGCCCATGGGTTCAAGACCAGCCTGGGCAACATGGTGAGATCTCGTCTCTACAATAAATCAAAAAACTAGCTGGGCATGGTGTCACGAGCCTGTAGCTCCAGCTACTTAGAAAGCTGAGGCAGAAGGATCGCCTGAGCCCAGCAGGTGGTCACTGCCGGGGCCATGCGCCTGCCCCGGCACCCCAGCCTGGGTGACAGAGTGAGACTCCGACTAAAAAAAAAAAAAAAAAAAAAAAAAGAAAGAAACAGCCTATGCTATGTCTCACATTAAAAAACTCAATTCAGACTAGGTGTAGTGGCTCACACCTGTAATCCCAGACCTTTGGTTTCCTTGAGCCCAAGAGTTTGAGATCAGCCTGGATAACATAGGGAGACCTTGTTTCTACCAAAAAAAAAATTAGCTGGGTGTGGTGATGTCGCAACTATTTGGGAGGCTGAGGTGGGAGGACTGCTTGAGCCCAGGAGCTCAAGACTAGCCTGGGCAACATAGCAAGACCCCATCTCTATAAAAAATAAAACAATTAAAAAAGAATCCGCAACGGCTGGTTCTCACTGGGGCCTGTCCTGCGTCCACCATCCACGTGTCGGAGACGGGAGGCCAGATGACAGGGATCTGGGATTCTCCAAGACTGGACTTCGCAATCCAAGCAGAATTAAACCAAGAGTGGACAAATTCCTTGGGGCTGTAGGGCCAGATGCCCAGCCCAGAGACCTAAAGCTCTGGGTGGGCAGGACACCGTGCTCTGGCCTCATCCCTGCAAACACACACCAGCCACTTCCTGGCACAGCCCCCAGTCTGGATGCAATGAGAATGCACTTAGGCAGGCAATGATCTGAGAAAGGATTAATTTGCTGATCTTATTACCTAAGTCGAAAGAGATTTTGCAGTCATCAGTAACACGCTTGCAAGATTTCCCAGGTGTGAATTAAAGGCCCTCCCCCTTCCACATCTCTGCCAACTGCTGCCAACAGGTAACAGTGATAACACACTGGAAATTCACAATAAAGACACAGGCAGGGCTGGGCGCGGTACTCATGCTTGTAATCCCAGCACTCTGGGAGGCCAAGGCAGGAGGACATCTTGAGCCCAGGAGTTCAAGACCAGCCTGAACAACATTGCGAGACATTGTCTCTACAATAAACCAAAAGGTTCGCCAGGTGTGGTGGCGTGTGCCTATAGCCCCAGCTACTCAGGAGGCTGAGGCGGGAGGATCCCCTGAGCCCAGGAAGTCGAGGCTGCAGTGAGCTCTGATTGTGCCACTGCACTCCAGCCTGGGAGACAGAGTGCAACCCCGACTCAAAAAAAAAAAAAAAAGAAAAAAAGAAAAAAGACACAGGCAAAGGGGACCTGCCGCAACTCTGCTGTCCATGACTCGGCATGCTGGTGTTGGTGGAGACGGAAGGCTTGCCCTCGGCAGCTCTACGGAACTCACCTGATGCCTTTGTTCTGAGCAATGCTGTGTAGGGACAGACGGGACACTGCAGAGATGACCTGGGGGGAGAGAAGAAAGACACTCCTGTAATTTCTCGAGAAACCAGAAGGGCCTTGCAGCGCCCGAATCGAGAACTGCTAAGTAAGCGCATCTCGTTTTAGGAAGAAACAGTGTAACCAATTTTAGGCGCGATGCCTATTTTGTATTTGTTGTACAAAGTGTGTCACTTTGATGCACTGAGACCTGCTGAGGCCCCTCCCCTACAGGTCTCAGCTCCCCCAGGCGAGACGCCGCCACCTCCCAGGCCCAGCTGTGACCCACTCCTGCCTGGCCCTCCATCTCACGCAGCTTTGCCAAAGCCTTGCTTCAAGTCTTGATGCAGCCGCGCTTACAAAGGCCCCATCCCAAGCTGCTGTTCTGGAAGGTACCACGCGACTAACAGCAGCTCGTGTTCACAAGAGGTGCCGACGTGTTTCAGAGACGGGGAAATGAAAGCCCAGAGAGGTCCAGCGACTTGCCCAAAGCACACAGCAGCCAGAGTACCACGCAAATGCAAACGGCCACGTGTAGCGCCTGCTGCCGTCCCAGCCCCTGCTCTGTGTGACATAGACACAGACGCCCAGCTACTGGAGGGCCAGGACACAGAAGGCCAGTAGGACCTCCAGAAACAAAGCCGTGAAGCGGGAGCTCTCTGCGGCATCTCCCAGGTGGACAGCTCATCGGAATGGAAATTCTGGAACCTTCTGCGAGGAGCAGTGGCCGCTCCTTCCTCCTCTGCTCCCCCAACCTGGTCCAGCCCCGAGAACTGTGCCTCCTCAAACATGCAGGGTCACCTGTCTCCCAGCTCCTAAACCCCAACGCAGCTGTTCACAGACCAAAAGGATGGGCAGCAAACAGGCCTGAGGCCAGGAAAGGTCTTCACAGGTGACAATGGGGAAACTGAGGCAGGAA
>CAUYQG010139449.1:0-28571 GCA_963574415.1 Tarsius wallacei | reverse complement strand
CTTTTTGTTTCATTGATTTTTTTGTATTATCTTTTTGTCTTCTATGTCCTGGATTTGGGCTTTTATTTTGGTGATCTGAATTCTTCTGCTGAAATTAGGGTTTTTGTGGTCTTGCTTTTCCAGCTTCCTTAGGTGGCTTGTTAGGCTATTAATTTGTGATCCTTCCATTTTCTTCATGTGTGTTTGTAGGGTTATAAATTCCCCTCTTACTACAGCTTTCATGGCATCCCAGAGATTTTGGTAAGATGTTTCTCCATTTTCATTTGCTTACAGGTATCTTTTAATCTCTGTTTTGATTTCATCATTGACCCAGAAGTTGTTTAGCATCATGCTGTTTAGCGTCCATGTCTTTGTGGGTTTTGGGCGGACCTTGTTAGTGTTTATTTTTATTCCACTGTGGTCCGAGAAGGTGCATGGTAAAATTTTGGTCCTTTTAAATTTGCTTATGCTTGATTTATGGCCAAGTATGTGGTCGATCTTAGAGTATGTTCCGTGCAGTGATGAGTAGAATGTATATTCTGTGGTCTTTGGATGTAGTGTTCTGCAGGTATCAATTAAGTCCATTTGGTCAAGAGTCACATTGACGTTTTGGATCTCGTTGCTGATTTTTTGTCCTGATGATCTGTCTAGGGTTGTGAGTGGGGTGTTGAAGTCCCCAGCTATGATGGTGTTGGCGTCGATATCTTTTTTTAGTTTACCTAGAATCCGCTTTATGAAAGTTGTTGCTCCTATGTTGGGTGCATATATGTTTAGGATGGGTATTTCTTGTTGATGAATTGAACCTTTTATCATGATGCAGTAGCCTTCTGTATCTTTTTTAATTTTTGATAGCTTAATGGGTGTTTTGTCTGAGATTAAGATGGCGACTCCTCCTTTCTTTTGTGTTCCATTCACCTGAAAATTTGTTTCCCATCCTCTTACTTTGAGTCTGTGAATGTCCTTTCTAGTGAAGTGAGTCTCTTGAAGGCAATAAATTGTTGCCTGCTGATAGTTTATCCATTTTGCCATTCTGTGTCTTTTCAGTGGTGCATTTAGTCCGTTCACATTCAAGCTAATTATTGAAAAGTGAGAGTTGATCCCTGTCATAATGTTCTTACAGAGTTGTTGTCGTTCTTCCTGTTTGTGGGTTGTCTTTCTTTTGGTTTTAGAGTCAGTTCATGTGTGTTTTTAATCTTTTGCCTGTACTCTTGTGAGGAATGTTATTGTTCTTTTTTCCTTTTCTTCTGTGTTCAATACTTTCTTAAGTGTTTCTTGTAGAGGTGGTCTGGTGGCAGCGTAGGTTCTTGGAGATTGGATGTCTGAGAAAGATTTCAATTCTCCATCACTGATGAGGCTTAGCTTGGCTGGGTAGGTTATTCTTGGTTGCAAATTGTTTATCTTTTAGAACTTTGAAAATAGGGCTCCAAGCTCTCCTAGCCTGGAGGGTTTCTATAGATAAATCTGCTGCTATTCTAATTGGTCTTCCCTGGTAGGTAGTCTGACCTTTTTCTCTTATTGCCTTTAGGATTTTTTCTTTTATACCTACCTTGTTTAGGTGGATTATTATGTGTATGGGTGTTGGTCTTCTCATTTGTTGTTTTGCAGGGGTTCTCCAAATCTCTTGTGTTTGAATTTTTTCATCCCTGATGAGATGAGGGAAGTTTTCTTGAATGATTTCATGAAATGTATGTTCCAGTGTGGCCTCTGTTTCTCTCTCCTCCTCAGGAAGGTCAATTACTCTTATGTTCGGACTCTTGAAGTGATCGTTCATCTTTTGAAGGTTTTTTTCTGTCTTTTTGAGCTTCTTTTCTATGTTTTTGACAGTTTGGGTTAGTTCTGTGTTTTGGTCTTCGAGCTCTGAGATTTTTTCTTCTGCTTGACTAATTCTGCTTTCAATGCTTATTAGTTTGTTATTCATTTCCATCACAGTACTCTTTACTGCTGTTATTTCTGCCATCAGCTCCTTCCTATTTTCTTCTTGTCTCTCCTCAATTTTTTTTATTCTCTCTATTAATGTCTTTATGTCTGGGTTTGTAGCATGTGACCAGTCATTCTGGGGGCTCTTCATTGTTTGTATTCCGAAGTCTGTTTTCTCTGCATCTGACCTCCCAAGGGTCTGTGTGAAACCTGTATTCTTCTTTTGGTTTTTCTTCATTTGTGCTGTTTTTTCCTCCCTACTTTTTCCTTCCCTCCATATCACCATCTTCTTTAATTCTGTTATTCAGGGGTGGAGGGATTGCTTTTACTTTTGTTTGTTCAATCTCCTATTCTTCTTTATGTATATCCTCTTACTTTGTTCGATTCTGGAGTTGCACTGTAGGTTGGGGGTGGTCCTTTTTTTACAGTTTTGAGATTTACTTGAGGGGGGAGCTGTGATTCAAAATCTATCTGCAGGTCCTGGTATCTACTGACAGGTATGTGGATAATCTGAAATACACTTCCCACTGTCTTGGAATCTGTCCATGTGGTGGGGTTGTAGGTTTACCCCCTGAAATTAAATGAGGTTAACAGAGGGAAGAGAATGGAGCAGACAGTTGGGGGGAGAGAGGGTTGGAAAGAGAGAAGGGTAAGGGGGGAACAGACGGGTGTACTAACAAATGGAGAGAGAGACAAAAACTGAAACAGATAAAAACAATAGACCACGGCTACAAACTGACCAATTCCCATACAAAAAAAAGACTAAAACATGCATTGATACTAACATACAAGCTAACCAATCTTCTTATTGGTGTGCTATTCCTCTATATAAAGATATGGTTTACAGAGAAAAGAAAAGAAAAGAAGAAAAAGAAAAAAAAGGCCCAAACAAAAGGAACAGAATCAAGTCAGTAAACTAACAGAACCAATCAAGCACACTCTAATACTTTTTGTTTAAGTTCAATGTCCTTTCAGCTCTGATTTCTGGTTGTTTTTTCAGGCTGGCAAGTTTGATCACAGGGTCAGTTTCTCCTTTTGGTGTTGTTACCTTGAGTCGCCAGCATGTGGTACTATCTCATGGCTCCAGATGGTCTTTATCTCAGCTGCTCGCCCCACAGGGGAGGGAGCCAGAAAGAAGCTGGAAATGGAAGCCGTGGCCCCAAGGCACCTGGGAGGAGATCTACTGCTCAGCAGGATGACGTCACAGTGGCAGTAGTGGTGGCAGCGATCTCAGCAGATCCTGCCTGCAGGGGTTCCAAGGTCTGAAGGCGTGGATCACCTCAGACACAGGCAGCGGCGGTGGGTGCCCAGAACATGTTGGCAGTGGCAGCGGGTGCCTGGACCCGGCGGCGGCGGCAGTGGTGGGTGCCCGGAATGCTGTGATGCTTCAGCGGTGTCAGTGGCCGAGTTCCGTGTCTTTAATGTACTTTCATATATATTATCTAATTTAATATACTCTCAACAGCATACAAAACACATATTCTTGTGACCATTTAACCAATAAGAGCAATTGAAGTTTACAGAAGTTAAAAGATTTGCTAAAATTGGAAAAATCATAAATGAAAAAGTCAAAGCTAGAACGAGGGTCTCAATTTGCAATCTTTTTGTCTCCCCTTTTTTGTCATAGGCACAAATTATATTGAGTATTGAGAGAACTAGCTCCTTTATAGTGTAGGGGGAAACTGTTGGGGACCCCCAACCTAAAGGCCTTCGCTCCACTTACTCCCTGCACCACTGGGGAGGCTGCCTTAATCCGATGCCCTTAAGACACAAGTGGTCAGAAACATCTGAATCCTGAAAAATCTATGCCCCAGGTCGTTATTCTAAGTCTTGAGAAAGGATGGAAGATTTCTATTTCAGCTGCTACGAAGAGCTGTTTGTCCTCCTTATTGTAGATCAATCAAGCCAGTGAAATCTCACTTTTAACAAGTGTTTATTGAGAAACGGCCGTGTGCTCAGAATAGTGTTTAAAAAAAAGGTAAGGAAAAATGTTTTTTATGACGATAGAATTCATGCAGACGATCAGCACTTTATTTTAGAGCACCTTTCCCCCCATGAGAACACAAATAAGATCACAGGTGTTACTACTAAAAGTAGACCTAACAGGTTGCTCCCCTACTCCTCCCCTTCCCGTTTACCCGGAGATGCCAGTAAAATGGAGTTCAAGGAACTGGAAAGTGGATGGAGTGGGAAAAGAGTTAAATAACTGGTTAGGATATGAAGCTTATCACTTATTTATTTAAAAACATGCTTTTAGTGTAAGATACGATTCCTTCTCTCAAAGTGATTAAAATACTGTTGAAGAAATTAACAGTGAACACGCTCACAGACCTTGAAATGGAGACTGCCATTCACACGACCAGTGTTCCAGCAAACTTGTGAGCACGGTAGGAATTCAGCAATGTGGAAAACAAAAAGAGTCACAGACTGTCTGGGGTTCTTTAGATAAACCTTGCTGTGTTTTCAATACATTATTTTTAAATTTTTTTTTTAAATTTTAAATATGTGGGGTACAATTCAGGGTTAGGTACACAAACGTTGATTATGCAGGTACCCTTGTTGATGAGGTGTGCCCCTCCCTCCCCTCGCAGTTTCCCACTACTGCCAATATCTTTCTTACAGGATTGTGATAATTGTTCAAGGTCCACTTATGAGTGAGAACAAATGGTACTCTGTTCTTTGTTTCTGTGATAGATCACTGAGTATGATCGACTCTAAATCCATTAAAGTTCATATGTTTGTCCTTCTTTATGGATGCATAATATTCCATTGTTTATATATACATTTTTAAAATCCAGTCCAGCTTTGATAGGCAGCATGGCTGGTTCCACGTGTTTGCTATTATGAATAGAGCTGCAACAAACATACGTGTGCAGGTATGTTTTTTGTAGAATTATTTGAGTCCCTCCGGGTATATTCCCAATAGGGGAATTGCTGAGTCCAGTATTTATTTTATTGCCATTAGAATCATAAAGACAGTTGTTCAATCTGGTTCAATCTGGATTAATGAAGCCATAGGGCCTTTTGT
Organism: Tarsius wallacei; assembly: GCA_963574415.1. Lineage (NCBI taxonomy): Eukaryota > Metazoa > Chordata > Mammalia > Primates > Tarsiidae > Tarsius > Tarsius wallacei. The sequence continues at coordinate 23,647 of CAUYQG010139449.1, read as the reverse complement.
TACCATAAAAGAGAAATTATAGTGGCTATACCAAAGTTGTCTCAGGCTGCTTGGTGTCGCTTGAAACCGTCTTCAGACAAGTTGGTTCAAATATTTAAAAGTATTGGTGGAAAAAATTCCAAAAGCTTCAACAGGAGATTAAATCTTGTCCAATTTGCAAATATTATAACCTAAGCATAAGTGTAAAGTTTAAGCAATGCTCAAAACCATTGTCCCCATAACCACTTAAACATTTACTAATGGATTTTATCCATTTTACTAAATTGTAAAGCTTTCATATATTGTAGACATTTTCACATAATCACTGGATACATGAAAGCTTTCCCTAACTTATTTCCTTTTTACTCTTAAATTATTCCATCAGGCAATTTTGAGTTTTCAATTACTTATTTCATTAGCCTTACAATTGGTAAGGCAAATGCATATAACTCTTATACTATCTGTATTGAAATTTCAGGTCCACTTTGTAAGCTCTCTCTTATGATGTTAATTTTACCATACCATTTACAGCTACCATAAGGTTATAAGTAACATATGTCTAAGTAGATAAAACATAGGAATGTATTGATATAATTTTCTTACATTTAAAATAATGTTTCTCCATATATGTGCATTTCTGACTTTAAAAAGGATGTTTCAATATTTTTAAAAGAAAAACTAAATATTCTGATCATTTAGTTGTCCCTTCATCTAACAAGTTCATAATTTTAGAGGATATGATTTTGAATTGAATTGTGTCTTATTGTCAGAACTAGAATTCAGTTAATTATCATTTTTAGATCAAAGTTCCACCAAGAAATTGTTCAAATCTGTTGTTTCAACAAACCACATTTTAAAAGAAAGTCTCACCCAACTGACTCTGTACTTCTCACATGGACTTTTTCCTCTACGGTGCTCTGTGGAAGATAACCTTTCCCTGAGTGTTCTTCGGGCTGTAGATGAGAGAATTCAGTACTTGGTTAAAGTGACTGTGAAACAAAGACAGCGTTTTCTCTTGTCCCTCTCATTGATTAGAGTCTGGGACCATATAAGCCACCATGGCTATGCCAAAGAAGAGCTCAGCCACACAAGAGTAGGTGGAGAAGGCCTTTATGTGGCCCACATTTGACTGGATCTTGAAGATGCCCCCAGAGGATGTGCATATAGACAGCAAGCATCAAGCAAAGAGGCCTAAATAAGACAAAAACACAGGCAGCAAAATTGATCACTTGGTTAATCCAGGTGTCAGCACAGGCCAACTTGAGACTGGACAGAAATACACAGAAGAGGTGGTTCACTGCATGGGACCCACAGAAAGGCAACTTTAGAAGGAGAATAATCACATGTACCAGGGACAGGGTAAACAAACATGACCAGGAAGTGACAACCAGGATAACACACACACTCTCCAGCTCATGATGTCAGTGTACTGGAGAGGGTGCAGGGTACCACATGCCTAGAGCAGGATATCTCCACCAAAATCAGGTACTTTGTGTGAGCAAAAGTCAATTACAAAAAAAAAGTCTGTATTATGCATAAACACAGAGGAGACGGTTCTTTTCTGGTTCGCTAGGTTTGCCTACATCTTTAGAACATTGTTGAAAACATGGGATTTGAAGGCTGAAGTCCAGATGAGTCCCAAGATCATGTCATTTGCCAGAACACTAAAGATACAAAATATGGAGAAGACCGACCCAGAAGAGGAACATTTACATCTCTGTACTGAGCTGGAATCCCATGAGGATAAATTTTGTGACCCGTGATGAGTTGCCCTCATTCCTTAATGACAACCTGTCAAAGGCTGAAGCATGATAGAAAGGTCAGAACTGGAGAATCAATGAAAATTGCAGTTATTATCTAAAATTGAGTTCAAGGAAAAGTTGAACACTTGTTTCTGTTTGATAGTTTTTTATGCTTCCTCTTATTTGTAACTTTCTGCTTTTAACTTTTAATTATAAAATAAATTTCAAAATTATAGAAAAGTGTCAAGAATTATGAAAAATTTTCCATATACTTTTCCCCAGATTTAGCATTTCTTTCTTATTTGCCTACTCATTCTTTTTTCTATATAGAAAAGCATTTTTCTATATAGAAACATCTGAGATAAAGTGTAGACATGAAAACATTTTTCTGAAACATTTGAGACTAAAGTATAGGCATGATGCCCATTTACCCCTAAATTTTTCTATTTTCATCTAAAACAAATACATTCACTAAACTAGCCATGGTATAATAATAAAATTTAAAAATGTAATATTGGCATAATTCTTTTCTCTAACTTACAGTATTCTCCTTATATTCTCATCTGTCCTGGACCTAATCTACGATTAAGCATTGTGTTTAATGACATCTATCTTTAGTCTTTTTTCATGTGGAATAGTTACTCAGATTTTCTTTTACTTTCAACACAATATTTTTAAATGCATTCAGCAATTTTTAGCAGAGTATGCCACAAATTGGGATTGTACAATGTTCCTCATGGTTTCTTTCAAATTACTATCCACATTTTTTAAAAAGTCCTCCTAAGTGCATCCCATTGAGTAGGTGCATGATGTTAATTTGTCCCATTTTGGGTGATGCTAACTTGTATCATTTGGGGAAGATGGTGCCTCCCAGATGCCTCCATTATACAGTTATTTTTTTCTAATGTAATTTCTGAGGCACCAATTGAAATAACTGCAGTAGTCTTTCCTTAATCTCAGTTTTGCTTTCCATGGTTTCAGTTACTTGGAATCAATATTGGTCTAAAAATTCCAGAAATAGACAATTCATAAGTTCCAAATTGAGCACCATTCTGTGCAGTGTAATGAAGTCTTGTGTAGTCCTGCTCCTTCCCACCCTGGATGTGAGTCATTCCTTTGTCAATTATAGCCACACTGCATACTCCTCCCACCTGTCAGTCATTAACATCATCTGCTCCTGACATCCAACCATCAATGTCGTGATGGCTTGATGGTCCAGGACCACTGAAAGCAGAGCATCCTTCTACTGAGGTATCATCAGACTGCTAATAGTGGACTAACACTATGTCACAATGTCTAAGTCATTCACCTCACTTTATCTTATAACAGGCATTTTATCATCTCACTTCATCACAGGAAGAAGGATGAGTACAAAACAATAAGATATTTTTAGAGTGAGAAATATTGACCACATCATATACCCTTTACTACAGTATATTATAATTATTTTATTTCACTATTAGTTATTGCTGTTAATGTCTTATTGTGCTTACTTTATAAATCAAACTTTATCATAGGTATGTATATATAGAAAAAGTGCAGTATATATGGGGTTTGATACTATCCATGGAGTCAGACATCCACTGTGTATCTTCCTTAAATAAGGGGGAATATTGTATATAAATATCTTGTTCCTCTTAAAGCTTTCAGACACTAATTTTGGCATTCAAATGCCTCATTCAAATATTAAAAAGTGCAAAATGTGATTTTCTAACTCCATTATTGCTTTCACACTTGCTAGGTTCCAATTTTACTATAAATAAAGGTGTCACTTATCCACCTATCATGTACCTATATCTATCAGTATGTACTCATGAATTTTTTAATCCATTGTGTTATAAATCATTATTACCATTTTCTGATTCTTAATTTTCCTAGATATGGACCTTCCAAACTTATTTCAATCTCCTTTGAATGTGCCCCGATCCTTTTGGAACACTTCCTTACTTCTGATATGGCCAGATGATTCAGGCTTATTTTGCACATTCTCCACTTCAGCCTTAGAGACAGATATTTCTCTAAAAAGTCTGACGACCACCAATGAAGAACCACGTTTAAAAAGCAATATCTGATTTTCACTGGGCTTGTAATAATATGTGCTTTTATCATGATTAATGCCAAATTTCTAGTATCTTCAGTTAAAAGTATAAGCATATAATTTAAGAGAGTCATGGCATAGCAGATTTCTTAAATTATTAATGGAAATTGAATACAGCTTGCTTGACTTCCTTTATGAAGTCAAATGTTTTTAGTAAATTAATATTAGAATTGAAGAAAATCATCTTGATATTATTCACTAGTTCGTTTTTAGGCAAAATATAGATTAATATTTCTTGCACTTTATTAATTACCAGGCTTATATCATTTTCTCACTTTTGTTTTTATTTAGAAAATTGCAGACTCTCAAAAATTTGTGACTTAGAAGTTAAAGTGTCAAGAATGTGGTTCATTTTGTGAATGTGGTATCAATCTCATCTGAAACTTGGACATCAAGTTTCAAAAGCTGCTTAAATATGACCTATACACAGAAGACTAAGGAGATAATACCCTGATGATACAATCAAAAGTGATCTTGGTTAATATTTTGTATATAAAGTTATGTCTTTTGACAGTACATTTATTTTCATCTATATTATTATTTTGAAAATTATATCAGAGGACTTCTGGCAAGATAGCAATGGGACAGGTTGGACTGTGAGAGTCTCCTCAAAAGCCAGTGTCCATAAAGACTCTCTGTGTGAGTAGGCGTGTGCTAGTGGGAGAGTGAAAGGCAGTCTGAGGGGAGACTGGGATGCATGCACCCGGAGCTGTCCTCTGGAACTGACTGCAACCCCCGCCACTCCCCTGAGATTGGAGCCACTGGTGTGCAGGATCATCTGCCATTCTTTGGACTCTCCTAAGAATGGTCTGCCTGATACAGCTGATTCTCATCACCTGGTGCCTGGTTCACACCATCACCTATGACAGCAAAGCAGCTGAAGCCCCAGTCCGATCCATGGAGAGAGAAGACTGGGGAGAGCTGGAGAGAAGCCCCATCCCTGATGAGGAAATGCCTACTACAGCCATTTTCTCTGTCCCGGACTAGGCAGAGACCTGCATTGATCTGCCCAGCTCTGCTCAGCCTCCAACTTGGGACCTAAGGTAATCTCATCAAACACAGAGAGACAGAAGCCCTTCCTCCATGCTGGATCAGACATAGACACGTCAGATCTGAGTGAGAGACTTGACAGGCAGCAAGCTGGGTGAGTCCAGATCCAATCCACCCTCCTTCACACAGTAGGCCTGGGGCATCTGACCCACTCTGAGAACAACTCTATCAGCCAACGCTGAGAACAGAGGGGTAGGGCTAGAGATCAGAGCTGAAAAGAAGTTGGACTTATAGGGACCATTTCAGGGCAAGTTTTTTTGTGTGTCTGTTTTGCTCACTTTTGTTTGTTTTTTGTTTTAATTTTTTTCTCTTTCAGTTTTTGATAATGTTTTCATACTTGCTTTGTTACTGTTTTTTTTTTTTTTTTAGACTTCTTATCTGTGTATGAGTATTTTTGAGGGAGAGTACATCAAGGGGTGGGGGGGGTTGGCGGTTTGTGTACTTGTATGATTGTCTGTATGTTTTCATTTTTTTTTTACTCTTTTCTGTCCTTGTTTGTGTCTCGTTTCATTTGTTAGTTGGTACGTCTGTCTGTTTTGCCTCTTACTCCTCTCTCTCCACCTACCTCTTACCTCTCTTCCTTTTTCCATTCTTTTCCTTTTTCTTAACTCATTTTGCTTTCAGGGAGAGAACCTATACCCTCATTGCCTTGACATATTGTAAGGCATTGGAGAGTGGGTCCCAGGGGGCCCACACACCTGTCAGTGGATACTGGGATCTGCAGATAGATTCTGAATCACAGCTCCCCCCTCAATTAAATCTCAAAACTGCAAAAAGTCCAGCCTCTCACCACAGTCCAGCTTCAGAATTTAACAAAGCCAGAGGATCCAATAAGGGAGAGTAGGAGATTGAGAAAACAGAAGTAAAAACTGCCCCCGCCATCCCTGAACAACAGAATTAAAGAATAGGGGGGAAAAAAGGAGGGAGAAAAAATCTACACAAATGAAGAAAAACCAGAAGAAGAATATGGTTCTCACACAGAAACCTGGGAGGTCAGACAACGAGAATACAGACTTCAGAACACAAACAATGAAGAGCCCCCAGAATGACTGGTCTCAAACCACAAACCCAGATATCAAGACATTAATAGAGAGAATAAATAGAATCAAGGAGAGACAGGAGGAAATAATGAAGGAGTTGATAACTGATATGACAGCAATAAAGAATACATTCTATTCAGTGAATGAAATAAGGAGCAAACTGATAAGCATGGAAAGCAGAATTAAAGCAGAAGAAAGAATCTCAGAGTTTGAGGACCAAAATATAGAACTAACCCAAACTGTCAAAAACATAGGAAAAAAGCTTAAAAAGACAGAGCAAAACCTTCAAGAGATGAGTGATTATTTCAACAGGCCGAACCTAAGATTAATTGGACTTCCTGAGGCAGAAAGAGACAGAGACCACCCTGGAACAAACATTCCAAGAAATTATCCAAGAAATCTTACCTCATCTCATCAGTGATGCAACCATTCAAACACAAGAGATTCAGAGAACCCCTCCAAGATGACAAATGAGTAGACCAACTTCTAGATACATAGTAATTAGCCTAAACAAAGTATATATAAAAGAAAAAATCCTAAAGACAGCAAGAGGAAAAGGTCAGACTACCACTACCTACAGGAGAAGACCAATTAGAATAACAGCAGACTTATCCACAGAAATACTTCTCAGTTCTCAAAGATAAACAATTTAACCAAGAATTACCTACCCAGCTAACCTAAGCTTCATCTGTGATGGAGAATTATAATAAGTACCAAACTATAGAAATTATCCCTGAAAGTATAGTCTTATGTGATGGAGAATTAAAATCTTTCCTAGACATTCAATCCCTAAGAGCTTACGCTTTCTATAGACCAGCTCTACAAGACACACTTAAGAAAGTATTAGCTGGGCTTGGTGGCTCAGCCTGTAATCCCGTGCCTTTGGGAGGTTGAGGTGAGTGGATTGCCTGAGCCCACGGGTTCGAGACCCGCCTGGGCAAGCGAGACCTCATCTCTACAATAAATAAAAAAATTAGCCGGGCGTGGTAGCGCACGCCTGTAATTCCAGCTACTTGGAAGGCTGAGGCGGAAAGATCACCGGAGCCCAGTGGGTAGAGGCTGCGGTGGCCGGGAGCGGCCACTGCACTCCAGTCTGGGTGACAGAGTGAGACTCCAACTCAAAAAAAAAAAAAAAAGAAAGTATTAAACACAGAAGAAAGGAAAAAAAAGAATGACAATGCCCTTGACAAGAATGCAGGAAAAAGATTGAAAACACACATGAATCAACCCAAAAAATCACAAGAGAGAAAACAAACAAACAGCCACAAAAACAGCAAACTCTATAAGAACCTTGTGACAGGGATAAGCTCACATTTCAATAATTAGCCTGAATGTGAATGGACTAAATGCACCACTGAAAAGACATAGAATGGAAAAATGCATAAAATATCATGAGGCAGCAATATATTGTCTCCAAGAGACTCATCTATAAAGAAAGGATACTCACAGACTCAAAGTAAGAGAATGGGAAGCAAAATTTCAGACAAGAAAACACAAAAGAAAGCAGGAGTTGCAATCTTAACACCAGACAAAATACCCTTTAAGCTATCAAAAATTTAAAAAGATATGGAAGGTTACTACATAATGATAAAAGGTTCAACCCATCAACAAGAAATATCCATCCTAAACATATATGCACCCAACATAGAAGCACCAACTTTCATAAAGCAACTTCTAGGTAAACTTAAAAAAGATACTGACTCTAACACTATCATAGCTGGGGACTTAAATACTTCACTCATGACCCCAGACAGATCATCAAGACCAAAAAAAAATCAACAAGGAGATCCAGAACCTCAACATGATGCTTGACCAAATGAACTTAATTGATACTTACAAAACACTCCAACCAACAACCATGAAATATACATTCTACTCATCACCACATGGAACGTACTCTAAGATCAACCACATCCTCAGCCATAAATCAAGTATAAACAAATTCCACAAGGTTAAAATCCTGTCATGTGCCTTCTTTCATTATAAAAATAAATATCAACACCAACAAAGCTCCCCAAAAACCCATAGAGACATGGACACAAAACAGCATGATGCTAAACAAGTCCTGGGTCAACATGGAAATCAAAACAGAGATTAAAAGATGCCTGGAAAGGGGTGCATCAGAAAGATGGAGGCCAAGCCAGTCGGACTATGCAAGTCCTGGTGTGAATGAGTGAGTGTACGGAAAATTTTGTGTATGTGCTGGTAAACGAGTGGGTGTGTGAGTGGTTGACTGAGGGAGGGTTAGGGAGCTAGTGACCAGGACTCTCCTGGTGCAGCAGCTAGATCCATGCTGCTGGGCTTGGACCCTAGCAACACCTGGGACACAGAAGCCAAGCACCATTTTCTTTTTCTTTCTTTCTTTCTTTTTTTTTTAAGCAACGAACCCCACCTGGAAAGAATATGCTGGGAGAGACTGTCTAAGTGGGAGCTCCTGAGCAAGTGGCCAGGCCCCTGGTGCAACAGCTGGTGCTGCAGTTTCTCTGCTTCATCCTTGGCTCTTCCCAGGTCACAAAAGCTGAGTGTCATTATTTTTTTTTTTAACAGACAAAAGTTTTTCTGTGAAAAAGCAGTAGGGAGAAACCATCACCCTAGCCTCTCCCTCACCATTGCAGCAGGAGAGAGGCTGCCAGCTCCTGGCTTTGCCTCACCACTTCAGCACCTGGGAGAGAACTGACAGCAGGGGCTGTGGAGGGAGCCCAGAGGCAAAATCCCATAGAAGAAGACAAAAGAGGCACCCCACCATCTTGAAGGTGGGACAGGAATGTGCTCCAACTCGCTCACCACGGATCAACAGACCCGATCTCTGTGACTGGTGAATCAACTACTCAGGGTTTGATTGTGACCCTGAGGGAATATCCTGAAAGCGCCCTACCCCCTACCCTGATTCAGTCATGGGACAAAGGGTGTGGTCAGAAAAGGATAAGGAAGGACTTCAAAGAGATCAGTGGTGAGTCCAGGGCTGACCCAAACCACCTCATCCCCAACAATCCTCTGAATATCAGACCCACACAGCTGGGCCACGACTGAGAGGGACAAACCAAGGTGGAGTCTGGACATCAGTTGCAATAGGAGAATTCCATTCTGGGTAGGCCTGACTGGGGCACCCCCCATGAGTACATACCTGGGGAAGAGACAATCCTGTACTGCCCCACTGGAGAAGATCTCCCTGACCATATGAGAGTGGGAGGGGAAGACTGCGGCCCTACCCCCCTCCACTGCCCCTCATCCTTCCCTGCTTCAGACAATGAGGAGAGAGTGAAAGAGGTGTCCCTGCAAGAGAGCCTTGATTAGAAGAACAATTACAGAGTCTGACACAACAAGGCAGGGTTTTTTTTTTTTAATTTTCAATTTTTAAAAAAATTTGACTGTTTGTTAGTTCATCTATTTTTTAAATATTTTTCCTTTGTTCATGAATGTGTTTGTGAGGGTTTGACCTGCATTTGCCCCCAATTTTTTTCTTTTCTTTTTCTGTTTCTTTCTTCTTTTATTTGTCATTTCCTCTTTTAATCTAGCTGAAGAAAGAATCTCAGAACTTGAAGACCAGAAAAATGAAATTATCCTAATCTGTAAATAACATAGAAAGAAGACTCAGAGTGAAAGAACAAAGCCTTCAAGAGATGTGCAATTATATCAAGAGGCCAAAACTATGCTTGATTGGTATTCCATAAGAAGAAATTGAAATGAAGAATAACTTGGAGCAATTATTCCAGGAAATAATCCAAGAAAGCTTTCCCCAACTCACAAGAGATGTGACCAGCCAAGCACAAGCAATACTGAGAATCCCCACAAGACATCAAATGAGAAGACCAACCCCTAGACACATAGTAATTTGCCTACAAAAAGTAGGCACAAAGCCGGGCTCAGTGGCTCAGCCTGTAATCCTGCGCTTTGGGAGGCTGAGGTGAGTGGATTGCCTGAGCCCGCGGGTTCGAGACCCGCCTGGGCAGGCGAGACCTCATCTCTACAATAATCAAAAAAAATAGCCAGATGTGGTAGCACGCGCCTGTAATTCCAGCTACTTGGAAGGCTGAGGCAGAAGGATCGCCGGAGCCCAGCAGGTCGAGGCTGCTACACTGCAGGCGGCCACTGCACTCCAGTCTGGGTGACAGAGTGAGACTTCAACTCAAAAAAAAAAAAAAAGTAGGCACAAAAGAAAAATTCCTAAAGACAGCAGGAGAGAAAGGTCAGACTACCTACTGGGGAAAATAAATGAGAATAGCAGCAGACCTATCGGCAGAAACACTATAAGTAAGAGGGGACTGGAGGCCTATATTCAAAGTCCTCAAGATAAACAATTTCAAATAAGAATTTCTTATCCAGCAAAACTCAGCTTCATCAGTGATGGAGAACTAAAATCCTTCCCAGACATCCAATCCCTAAGAGATTATGCAGTCTCCAGACCAGCTCTACAGGAGACATTTAGAAAGATATAAAGCACAGAAGAAAGAAAAAAAGAATGACTACACAATTTCCAAGAGGACAGCAGAGCACAGAATCAACAGAGAGTGCAGCGCAACAAGAAACTTGAAAACACAAACATACATCAACCCTCAAACCAAAAGAAAACAAGCAAACAAAAAAATTTTTTATAAGAACCTCATGACAGTGATAAACAGCCACATTTCAATAATCAGCTTGAATGTGCGTGGACTAAATGCACCACTGAAAAGACACAGAATGGCAAACTGGATAAGAAACCATGACTCCAGCCGGACTCGGTGGTTCAGCCTGTAATCCCGCGCCTTGGGAGGCTGAGGTGAGTGGATTGCCTGAGCCTGCAGGTTCGAGACCCGCCTGGGCAGGCGAAACCTCATCTCTACAATAAATCAAAAAAATTAGCCGGGCGTGGTAGTGCACGCCTGTAATTCTGGCTACTTGGAAGGCCGAGGCGGAAGGATCGCCGGAACCCAGCAGGTCGAGGTTGCGGTGGCCGGGAGCGGCCACTGCACTCCAGTCTGGGCGACAAAGTGAGACTCCAACTCAAAAAAAAAAAAAGGAAACCATGACCCCATTATTTGCTGCATCCAGGAGACTCATTTCACTACAAGGGATGCACACAGACTCAAAGTTAAAGGATGAAAAACGAGTTCCCAGACAAATAGATCACAAAAGAAGGCAGGAGTTGCAATCTTAATATCAGACAAAATAACCTTTAAGCTATCAAAAATTTTCAAAGATACAAAATGACACTACATAATGATGAAAGATTCAATCCATCAACAAAAATATCCATCCTAATCATATATGCATGCAACACAGGAGCACCAGCATCTATAAAGCAACTACTAAGTAAACTAAAAAAGATATTGACTCTAGCACTATTATAGCAGGGGACTTGAGTACTCCACTAACAGCCCTAGATAGATCATCAAGGCAAAAAATCAACAAGGAGATCCAGAACCTAAACTTGACACTTGACCAACTGGACTTAATAAATACCTACAGATTATTCCATCCAATAAGCACAGAGTATACACTTATCACCAATGGAACGTACTCAAAGATTGATCACATCCTTGGGCATAAATCAAACGTAAACTCCATAAGGTTGAAATCTTGCCATGCACATTCTCAGACCACAGTGGAATAAACATAAATGTCAACACCAACAACATTTACCCAAAGCCCATAAAGACATGGACACTAAACAGCATGATGCTGAACAACCACTGGGTCAACACTGAAATCAAAGCAGAAATTGAAAGATTCCTGGAAACAAATGAAAATTAAGAAACATCTTATCAAAATGTCTGGGATGCCATCATGAAAACAGTTCTAAGAGGGGGATTTATATCTCTACGAGCACACATCAAGAAAATGGAAAAATCACAAGTAGAGGGCCTAACAAATCACCTAAGGGAGCTGGAAAGAGAAGACCACCAAAATCCTAACTTTAGCAGAAGAATCCAAATCACCAAAATAAGAGCCCAAATATGGGACATAGAAGATAAACATATCATAGAAAATATAAACAAAAAAAATGCATGTTCTTTGAAAGAGTTAACAAGATTGATGGACCCCTAGCCAGAATGACCAAGAAAAAGCCCAAATAAACACAATCAGAAATATAAAACATCAAATCACAACTGACCCTGAAGAAATACAAAAGATTATCAGAGGTTACTATGTACACCTATATGGAAACAAACTTGATAACCTAAATGGAATGGAACACTTTGTGACATCACACAACCTCCCCAGGTTGAAACGAAAAGACATTGAGACACTAAATAGATCAATAACAACCCAGGAAATTGACTCTGTCATACGAAAACTACCTACAAAAAACAAAAAGACCTGGACCAGATGGCTTTCCAGCAGAATTCTACAAAACATACAAGGAGGAGCTGATACGAATCCTATTGAAAGTGTTCCAGGCAATTGAGAAAGATGGAATTCTCCCCAAATCATTATACGAAGCTAACATCACAATGATACCCAAAGCGGGTAAAGATCCAACAAAAAAAGAGAACTACAATCAAATATCCCTTATGAACATAGATGCAAAATTCCTCAACAAGATTCTAGCAAGTTGGATCTGAAAACACATCTCAAAAACCATCCACCATGACCAAGTAGGCTTCATCCCCAGGATGCAAGTTTGGTTCAACATTTGCAAGACCATAAATGTAATTAAATACATCAACAGATGCAAAAACAGGAACCACATGATTATATCATTAGATGCAGAAAAAGCTTTTGATAAATCCAGCATCCCTTCTTGATAGAAACCCTCAAACACCTAAGTATAGAAGGAACATACTGCAAAATAGTAAGCATCATCTACGATAAACACAGCTAACATATGGCTAAATGGACAGAAACTGGAAACATTTCCCCTAAAAACTGGAACAAGACAAGGCTGCCCACTCTCACCCCTCTTGTTCAACATTGTGTTGAAAGTCCTATCTCAGGCAATTAGATAGAAGGAAATCAGGGGTATCCAGATAGGAAAAGAGGAAGTCAAGTTATCCCTTTTTGCTGATGATATGATCTTATACCTTGAAAATTCAAGAGAATCTGTCAAAAACCTGCTTGTACTGATAAAGAACTTTGGCAAAGTCTCAGGGTACAAAATCAATATGCAAAAGCCAGCTGCATTCCTATACACCAACAATAAGCAGGCAGAGACCCAAATTAAAGGCACAATCCCATTCACAATAGCCACACACAAAAATGAAATACCTTAGCATCTTCCTAACCAGAGAAGTGAAAGACCTTTATATTGAGAACTATAAAACACTGCTCGAAGAAATTCAAGAAGACACAAACAAATGGAAAAATATTTCATTTTCATAGATAGGAATAATAAACATTCAAAGCAATACCCATTAAGTTACCAACATCATTCTTCTCAGACCTGGAAATGACAATACAGAAATTCATATGGAAACATGAACGACCACAAATAGCCAAAACAATCCTTAGCAAGAGAAACAAGGCAGGAGGTATCACACTTCCAGACTTCAAACTTCACTATAAGGCTACGGTAATCAAAACAGCCAAGTATTGGTACAAGAACAGGCATACAGACCAATGCAACAGGATAGAGATTTCAGAAACAAAGCCTCAATTTCTCAACCAACTCATCTTTACAAAGCCTCTGACAAAAACCACTGGGGGGAGGGGTACTTATTCAGTAAATGGTGCTGGGGAAACTGGCTGATCATATGCAGAAGATTGAAACAAGACTCCTACCTATCACCATACACAAAAACCAACTCTAAGTTGATCAAAGACCTAAACGTAAAACCTCAAACTATAAGAATCTTATAAAACACAGGAGACACCATTATGGAAATTGGAACTGGCAACTAATTCCTATTCAGAACCCTAAATGCCCATACCTTAAGAAATAAGATAGACAAGTGGGACCTCCCTCATCAAACTAATGAACTTCTGCAAAGCAAAAGAAACCATCAAGAGAGCAGGGAGGCAGTTCGCAGAATGGGAAAAAATATTTGCCAACTGTATGTCTGACAAAGTCCTAACATCTAGGATCTACAAGGAACACAAACACACCGAAAGGAAAAAAACAAACAGCCCCATTAAGAAGTGGGCAAAAGATATGAATAGACACTTGTCAAAAGAAGATAAATGGGCAGCCAACAGACACATGAAAAAGTCCTCAGCCTTACTCATCATCAGAGAAATGTAAATCAAAACCACACTGAGATACCACCTAACCCCAGTAACAGTGGCCATCATTAATAAAACAAACAACAGATGCTGACAAGAATGCGGAGAAAAAAGAATGCTTCTACACTGCTGGTGGGAATGCAAACTAGTGCAACCATTTTGGAAGACAGTGAGGCAATTTCTGAAAGAACTAGAAATTGACCTTCCATATGACCCAGCAATTCCCCTATTGGGAATATACCTGGAGGAACTCAGATTGTTCTACAAAAAAGATACCTGCACACATATGTGTGTTGCAGCTCTATTCACAATCACAAAAACATGGAACCAACCATGCTGCCCATCAAAACTGGACTGGATTTAAAAAAATGTGATGCATCTACACAATGGAATATTATGCAGCCATAATGAAGGACAAACATATGGACTTCGCAGCAACTTGAATGGATCTAGAGTCGTTCATACTCAGTGATCTATCACAGAAACAAAGAACAGAGTACCATATGTTCTTACTCATAAGCAGACCTTGAACAATTATTATACTATAAGAAAGGGATTGGTAGTAATGGGAAACTGTTGGGGGGGATGGGATTGGCAGTTGAGGGAAACTGCTAGGGGAGGGAGAGACATACCTTATTAACAAGGGTATCTGCATAATCAACATTTGTATACCTAACCCTGAATGGTACCCCGCATCTTTATAATAAAAAATGGTGTGAATAATCTATACATTTTAAGAATATGGTTTGTAGAGTATATTTGAATAAGCATAATGATATGGACTGTATTATATCTAGAAACAAAAATCAATACTTAAATGTATTGATATATTCAATGAGTTCAATAATGGCTCCAGAATTACATGTCCACATCCTAATCCTCAGTACCTATGAATGGTACCTTATTTGGAAAAAGGGTCTTTGCTCATATGATTAATTTAAGGATAAGGAAACAGTCCTGGATTATCCCAGTTGGTCCAAAATCCAAAGATACTGTCCTTATGAAAGAAAAGCAGAAGGACATTTAAAACAAACAGGAGCAAGCACACAGAGGAAAAAAGTTATGTGAAGGTGGAACAGAGAGAGGTCACCAGAAACCAAAAAAAAAAGGCTGACACTGACTAGAAGTTGAAGTGATAAGATTCATATTCTCCTGTTGAAGTGACATAATCAGATAGTATTGTTGAAGATAATTCAACCTATAGTTACCCAGTAAAAGCTTGACTTTCAATTCTGGTTACTACTGTGTTTAGATAAATAATTTTTTTATCGTCATCTTCGATCCATTCTGAGGTGGCATGATTCTGCTAGATTTCAGACATCTAGCACACTCTAGAACTATGAAAGCATACATTTCTATTGTTTAAGCTACTACAATTTTAGTAACTTTTTACACCAGCACTAAATAATGAATTCAGTTTTTTTTAATGCTTTAATTGATACTTCTAAGAAGACAATTTTAGAGAACTAGATTTTTGGAAAAACTGCCTCAAGTGAAAGTAAAAAAATCTAAGCAGCCTTGAAGATACACATGAAAGCATTATTAACTTTTGCAAACAATCAATTCTAAAAATAATGTCAATCCCATGGACAAGTTTGCTTTGAGAGCAATGTCTCAATGAAACAAAGACAGAAATTATAGATTCTTTAATTTTTATAAATACGTTGCATTTAAGAGACTTCTGTATAAAAATGCATTAAATTTGTGACATTAATTTTTGTTACAATCCAAGAATATGCCTATAGCATGCAAAATGAGGAATAGTAGCATCACTTTTGCAAAATTCTAGTAAGACAGTGAGACACAGTTGGACACAATAAGCACTGTCTTAAGCACATTTAATCTCTAAACATAAAAGATTGTATTGTTGAAGATAATTCAACCTATACTTACCCAGTAAAAGCTTTAGTTTCTTGATTTTCTATTCTGTTTACTGTTATGTGTAGATAAATAATTTTTTAAATCTTCACTTTCATTATCTTCATTCCATTCTGCTATTCAGACATGCAGAATATTTGAATAACAATTATTAAAAAGTCAAAAAGTAAGCATTGGTTACAATGTGGAAAAAAGGGACCATTTATACTGTTAGGGGAATTAGTACAGACATTGCAGAAAACTGTATGACTGTTCTTTAAAATATTAAAAATAGAACTACTATATGATCCATTAATTCCATTTCTGTGTGTATATCTAAAATAATAAAATCACTATCTCTAAAAATATACACATTCCTTATGCCCATGGCAATATTATTCTCAATAGCTAAGACATTAAAACTTATGTGTTCATCAATGAAATAATACATAAGGAAATGTGGCATATATACAATGGAATATTACTCAATCATGAAAAAAGAATGAAATTCTGCCATTTCTGACAATATGGATGAATCTGGGGAACATTATTCTTTTTGAAATTAGCCAGACACAGAAAGGGAAATGCTGTATGTGGAATTTAAAGTAGTGAAAACTATAAAAGCATAGAGTAGAATGGTGGTTGCCAGGAACTGGCAATGTAGAGATATAAAATTTTCAGTTATGTGATATAAATAAGTACTCGAATCTACTAAACTGCATAGTGCCTAAGAAAGGAATTCATATGTTAAGTGTTCTTTTCATGAAAAAAAGTATTAATTATCAAAGAGAGGTAGAGAGGGAACTTTGGAAGATGCTGAATATGTCTGTGACCATGAAGGTGGTGATGTTTTCATGGGTGTATACTTATTGCCAAACTCATCAAAATAAACACTAAATACGTCCAGCTTTTTACATGTCAATCATACCTCAACAAAGTAGTTTTCAAAAAATGAAAAGGAAATTTAAGTCACAAAATACACATTTAAAAAATAAAATCTCTCTGCTTCTTTTACACCTTCAAGGCAAATAAATAAACAAATAAATAAGAAAGATACTAGTGGCCAGCACCAACCCTCCAACTGATGAACATAGTGCAGTGTCATGTTGTGATCCTATTAATAAGCCCAATTGTGGAAGGCAGTTGCTGGAGAAGTCTGATGCTGTGAAAAAGAAAAGCAACACACCACTCCCCCAAAACACACATACACACACACACACACTTTGATGCACTCATTCACAGCACATCAGCAGTGAAAATGAGTTAGAAAAAAAAACTCTTCATTTTTTGGCCAATATTTTCTTGTACTTGGCTTTATAACAGGAAGTATATATCAATCAGAATGTGTGTATAAATCAGAATGCTTGTAGCTACAAGTCGTAAAGCTAATGTTAGTTGCTTGTCTTCCCCCACCCCATTTGGTTTCTTTTTGTCCCTTGCTAAGTCTTTCCATAACTTATAATTCTCTCCTCCTCTCCCCTTCAACTACAGCCATTTCAACTTTTGCTTGCAGACATCCCTCAGGAGACTTTTGTTTCCCTTTTATCTGGACTGGTTACATCCTAGGAAGTCCCTCTGCCTTTATTTCGAGTCAGACTCCCTAGTTCATTAGCTTCATGCCATCCTCTTCTTTGGTTTACTCCTTTGTTCTGATGGAGCACATCCTATAATAGTTTCATAAGGTTTAAAAGTACAATGACACGTGTTATGATGAAAACAACTGTCAAAATTTCTTCATCTTTTTATTGCTTGTATTATTTTATGCTTCTCAAACACCTCGCTGAAATTTTATGTAATAAGTGGCATTTTACAAATAAGAAATAAAAGATAAGTCATGTGGAGAAGGTATTTCTTTCATAAAGATAACAAAATATTTACAGAAAATGTAGTTATTGTATTTAATGATAATTGGCAAACGTTTCTATTTCAAATTAACTTTTGTTGATAAGGTTCATCACTACTGATGGAGCCAAGTGTGCTTTGTCATATTTATTTTTGCCAAAATGTAAAATATTAAACAACATAAATAGTAGTAACGTTCACAAAAATGTCTACAATTTTCCCCAGAAAATATTTTTATCTGTCTACTCAAAGACAAAAGCCAAAAAGAGTGGGATATTATGACACTTTTTCCTATGCACAGAGCACTATATAAAGTGTCATTCGTTATACTGTCCTCAACAGAGGACATAAAATTGAGCTAATTATCCATGCCTGAACAAAATTGCACCAAATCATTATCCTTAGTTTATCAAATTTATGTTTCTATAATATCCTTGTATGAAAGATGAACAGCAAAATACTAAATACTAAATGCAAAAAGTTATTTTAGTAATATCCTTGTATGAAAGATGAACAGTAAAATACTAAAATACTAAATGCAAAAAGTTATTTTAGTACTACCTTGAAGTATGCTAATAGTAAATGCTTTAGTCAATCAGAGAAGTCAGACAAATTTGGCTTGGGATTGTTCTTTGAACGATTGGTACTATGTTTAAAGTCAAATGGATATGACAAAATTAAAATTGACTTGAAACAAAGAAAAAGAATGACATGACTGGAAGCTACTGAGGAGCAGTGCTTGAATGAAATAGAATGTGTGTTGGAGAAAGAATAAGAAAGTAAATGAAGTGAAGCTCTATTGGTCACTCAGATTGTTTTTTAAAAGAAATAATGCCATTTTACTTCCTCTTAAATATTGTTTCTTGTTCTAAAATAGATTAAATATATTACTTTTATTTTGAAGTGTTCTTTCTACCACAGTTTAACAACTAAGGCTCTGTAGAGAGCTAGATTAGGATCAGACACTTAGGGAGTAAGAACTGGAAGGATTTTGCAATCATCAAATATTATTACAGAGAGGGAGAGAGAGTGAAAGAGAAAGAGAAAGAAAGAGCTGGACACAGTGGCTTATGCCTGTAACTCCAGGCTGAGAGGTTGAGGGGGGAGGTTGAGAGGGGAGGCTGAGAGGGGAGGTTGAGAGGGGAGGCTGAACCCAGGAGTCCGAGACCAGCATAGGCAACATAGCAAGACCTCATCTCTACAAAAAATAAAAAAATAAAAAATTACGAGCGTGATGGAAACGTGCCTATAGTCCCAGCTACTCGGGAGACTGAAGCTGATCGCCTGAGCCCAGGAAGTCAGGGTTGCAGTGAACCATGATCCTGATACTGCATTCCAGCCTGGACAACAGAGTGAGACGTCAACTCAAAAAAAAAAAAAAATTAAAGGACAGAAAGAGAAAAAGATGCTCATTTTATCTGTAGGCTCTAACCCAAGTTGAGAAAATAAATATGTGGTTAAGGAAACTGGTGATGTCTGAGATGGAGGAAACAATGAAAACATTTAAGAAAAAAGATTCCTAAACTGCCAAGCCAATAATATTTGTAAGTTAGAAATTTGGAGTGGTTATTTTGCAATAACACTTTATTCATCAGGAGAAATCTAATTTTCTGAGACAACGCCTTATCAGCTTCGACAGGACATCTAAGTTAGAGAGATCAAGTCATGGCCTCTCCTCTGTAGTCAAGCAGGAGAAACTGGAGAGTGGAACAATTTTAAGATTGGTAGATTAAGTAAGTATTGAGATAACTTAACTTATGGCATGATCTTGATTTTTAAATTTGTTATGCAAACTCTTGCCTCTTTAACAGAAATCTGGTCCCCATCTGATCTTAAGCAAATATACATAACATATCCTGTGGGAATACATTCACTGATTCGTCTGCTGATAGAAAAGCAGAAAATTGTTTAATTCTCTCTAGGGAGAATGTGGTTAGATGTGTTACCCCAGGGTTCTGTTCCCTGAATCATTATTTCTGTCTGTGGGGAGTAAGTTGTAGTCCAAACCACTCCAGATTTCTCATCTTAAATCATGATAGAAAAAGCCTTGGCTTGCACAAACAAATCTATCACAAAGTTCAGGAGAGCTCTATGTCAGGGCTTCACCTCCCAATAAAGTCCCTTTAAAGAAAAGAGTCAATCCCAGACTAAATACTCTCCCTTTCTTCTCTCTGCAGTTTCTTCCAAGTCCAAGGCTATATTTGAAGAGACCACATATTATATGCCACTGTAAGCAAAAGTGGTTCATTTGTCATGAGAAGGGGTTGGAAATGGGAAATGAGAAGGGGGCAGTGAAAGAAATCACTGGCTCCAGGTATTTGTGATGAAATGCCCTCTCTGTGGGGTCTCCTTTCGACACTAAGCCTGTGGTTACAGCTAGAGTCCTGACCAGAGCTCTGGAGACCACTACCCATCTCATGATGTGGCCATGGTTCCTCTGACCCTCTTGGCTCCTCCATCTACACCCCTCTCACTATCCTGTGGCAGCCAGCTCTTGGCTTTGTCATGGCTATGCCAGACAAGAGGATCAGATAACCATCCCAGTAGAATATTATCTGGCTAAAGGGCAACAAATACTGCCAGAGGCTCTGTGACTCAATAAAATTGGATTCTGTGCCTCTGTGGCTTTTCTTACCAATTTGAAAACAAACAAAAAAACTGAAGTCAGAATCAAGTTGTTTGCTCACTGATCTTCCTTCCTTTCTCCTAATTGTCCAGCCCTGCACAATCTCAGAAGCATTGTCTTCTGATTTGAACTCAGTTGTCTTTTCAGTTGTCCATGAGACAGATGCCATTGTCATACAGGGAAAACCCTTTACCCCAGTGCCTATTGGGGTAAAGGGGTAAACATTCTTTTTGTGTCTTATTTTACAGAGGAACTGTTGAGCACATAACATGTTTCTTTATGATTATTGTATCCACAAATTACTCTTCATTCATGGTTCTCAAATTCCTAATAATATATCTTAGAATATCTTAATCCTCACAGCTAAGCTCTTAGGTAGGGTTTATTACCCACCACAGTTTGCAGATGGGGGAACTGAAACATGGAGAGGCACAGAGAGGTCATAAAGTTATTATGTAACAAAGCCAGGATCTAGGGCTCCCAGGCAGTAGGGCTCCATGTTTGTTTGTTTGTTTGTTTTTAAAACTATGCTATTCTCTAGGATTAAGCTCAGTGCCAAAGTAAATCATTGGAGGTGGTAGGTAATTTCTGAGTGAGTTCAAAGATTTGACAAATATTTATCGCTCAGAACCCCATCTTTGATGGCCCAGGGTTCCCATTCTGAGACAATAATCAATAGAAACTTTTGTTTTGGATTAGTGCTAAATATCTTAATTATGTCCCCCTTTTCTTTCCAAAACATTAATTCTCTCTCTTTCTCTGTCATTGAGATATTTGGCATGACAAAATTGCCCTGTAGTTTAAGTCTGGTTTTTTTTTCCCCCTCTTCAATACTGGAGTGAGGCAGCTTTATGAGATTCTTCCATTTCTTTCCATTGCTTTGCAATTTTAATTTTAAAAATCAAAACACACAAACATTTCTTTAGGAAATGAAAGCAAAATGTGTGTTTTATATTTAAACTCAAAAATAGCCAAAAAGAAGAGCAAGATAAATGTGAAAGTGTTTACTATGCCATGATGATTGTGTTGGATTTCAGATTCCAATGTTTTAGATTATTTCCTCAATTTTGTGATCTCATTAGTATTATTGGTAAAAGATAACACTTACTAAACTCCTAATATGTGCCTATGGTACTTCTTCACATAAGCCCTTTTGGTATCTGTTGTCATCATTTTACAAATGAAAACAATGAGACTTAAAATAAGTGACTCAAGTTCATAATGTTCACTGTTCAGAGTCAAGACTGGAACAAACACTGTTACTCATGCTACTTTAATTCTTGTTCAGAGATCATGGGTTTTTCAGTCACTGCAAAATTTGCATT
Organism: Tarsius wallacei; assembly: GCA_963574415.1. NCBI lineage: Eukaryota > Metazoa > Chordata > Mammalia > Primates > Tarsiidae > Tarsius > Tarsius wallacei. The sequence goes on along the minus strand of CAUYQG010139449.1, from coordinate 1,946 downwards.
GCTTTGTAAGAACAGAAAAATGTACCCATGAAGTATTTTTCCTTATTCTGTCCAACGAAGAGTGTTCCTTAATGTGTAGTTTGAAAGGACACTTAAATAAATCTTCATTTCAGGTATCTGTCTCTTTATTGCATCTTCCCCAGGCATTTTCTAAAATGGGGGAAAAAACTAATATCTTGAATTGTGAAATCCAAAATGCAAAACCATGCCAATAATGGAAAGGAAAAAGTTATTTTCATCTTACACTGTATTTTTTTAACCTTCCTTAGCTTCAAAATTGAGCTGATTAACAATTTGTGTGTGTAGATAGTCATCAAATTATAGACTTTTCTCCTTGGGGCCTCTACTATAAAATTGTTAGAAGTACAATTGACATCCAGAGTTACACATGGTTTGGATGTAGGTCACATCTGATGAAATTAGATTTTCACTAAGAATTATATTTGTCCTTTTATTTATTCTTGCCCTTTAGAAATAGTTTATTCTAAGCTACTGGTTTCTTTCAGAAATTCAGACTTTTAAAAAAATCACATATAAAACTACAAATCCAGATTGGTGTAGTTGTGAACTTAGACTGACCAAACAGTTGGATTCACTTGGAAAATAATGACTGATTTTTCTGACTCCTGAAGCATCCAAATGCCTGCTACCCTAGATTACTGACCTTGAAGCAATAAGAGCATAGATGTGTACATCCCAAATGGGAGCCATGCAGATCTAAAAATATGCAAAATATCCATGTCCTTGGAGGTTTCAGGGATTAAAGTTTCTTTAAGTTCTCCTTTTCTGCTTGATTCAGTGTCACATTAATATAGCATTTGGTGTGATCAAAAGTTGTCAAATATTATTCTGTTATTCAAACTTGTATTTTTCAGAAAAATGGACAGTTTCTCATTTCAAATATCTGCTAATTAGAAGTTCAATGTGTCTTTTAACTGTACTCTGCATGTATCTAAAAGTAAATCAATTTAAATGAAGTCAAAAGCATATCTACCAACTCAAAGAAAATCAATTCCATTATATTTGAGTGACTTTGCAAGATATTTTAATAACCACATATAGTTGCAATTTCTTGAAAGCTCCAGTGAAGTATAGAACCAAGACTTTGGAGTTTAGTTTAAGGTGATTGTCTCCATTTAAGAGAAATACCAATTTTGTAGACATAGTCATGTAAGTTCACATTAAAGAGAACAAATATCCCTCTAATTTGCTATTTCTTGGTGTTCTGATAAAATGTATATACTAATATGTACATTGTTTAAGCATAGATACATAAAGAAAAGGAATAATACACAGATGCAAACTTTGGAATAGGTTACTTGAGGAGTATCCAGAAAAGAAGAAGGCATCCTGAGCAGACCTGGAATACATGATTCTCACTGACAAGCAGGCTGATTCTGAAAGATTTCTAAGAAAATAGATTCCTATACTAGATGACAGCTAGATTCTTATCTCTCCAGATTCTGTCTCAAGGTATTCTTTTTATTGTTGTTTTTATTCTCTTGATTTCTAAACTGATATCTCCAGAGGATACGTTATAGATAATTCAAAAGTGTTAAAATATAACCCCTATGTATGACAAAGTTCTTGTTTTTTCACCTGTGCAGCCTCACAACGCCGCTTGTGATCTCATTTACAATTTAGTGGATATAGCAATAATTTTCAACCTGATTTAAAATTCTTTTCTACTTTGAGTTAATCAAAGATCTTGATCATTTTCTCTAGCAGAATAACCTGGAAAAAAAAACAACCTTTATTTTTAAAAAGGATATTAAAGTTTTTAATTTTGTATTTCTTTTTTCTTCTTGCCTGTTAAAATTTGGTGAGTATTACTCACAAAATAAGTAAGAATAATGTGTAAGTTTAGTTATATATTATGTTACAAATTTTTCCAAAACAGAAATGTCTTGTTCTCCCCTTAATGCTACATAAAGTTCATTAGAAAA
>CAUYQG010139445.1:0-11919 GCA_963574415.1 Tarsius wallacei | reverse complement strand
TTTTTTTGGTGGCATGGTATCAGTATTGATACTATCATTGTCTTACACATCAATTTTTATTTTTTCTAACTTATCTGTATAAAAGTCTAAATAATCTTCATTGCTGCTTATAAATCTCACTTCTGTCTTTTCATTTTGCCATTGTTCTGCAAACTAAATGGATAAAAAATTGCTAAGTAAAATCACTAAATGAAATTTACCAAAAGAATATTACTTTTCCAATTTTACTTCTCCAACTTAGTGCAGATAGGTATAGTCTGTCGGTGCCACTAAATTCTTTAATATGCTCTGCCTTCAACTTCAAAAGTCTTCTTTTAAAGCTACAATAACTTGCTTATCTATCTTTTCAAGTTATGCCTTATGATACAGAAGGTATATTCACAGCTGTCTTTCTTATACAAACACTCTTTATCACTACCTTCTTTATAAGGAAGTGTTTGCACCACTGTAAAAGCTCTTACACGTTCTCTTTCTATGTGGTGCCAGCTGATTTTTTTTACGTATATCTCAGTATATATTCTATCTCTGTATTTGCTTTTTGTGCAGTTTGAATGGAAAACTTCAAGGAAACATATGTTTTTGAAAAATTTGCACTGGCCTAAGTTTGTCCTGAATAATCACCAGCGGTCTCTTTGTAACCCCTGAGAGGGGACTTCAGAGTGGTTTGCTAGATTTTATCATGTCCCTTCAGAGGGAGCATCCAAGTACAAAGGTCCCCCCTTATCCAAGGCCTCCAATGGATGCCCCCAATGGATGCCTGAAACTGAGGCTAGTACTAGACCCTGTACTCATATATACTATGTTTTTTCCTTTACATACATACTTATGATACAATTTATTTTATAAATTAGATGTAATATGAGACTAAGCAATAATAATAAACTAGAGCAATTATAACAGCATACTGTAATAAAAGTTATGTGAATGTGGTTTCTCTCAAAATATCTTATTGCATATTATCTGTTTTCAGACCACTGTTGACAGTGGGTAACTGAAATCACAGAAAGTGAAACCTTGCATAATGTGTACTTATATAAAGAGCTCCTACGAATCAGTAAGAAAGGCCAATAACCCAACAGAAAAATGACAGTTTATAGAAAGAAAAGGAGAAATGTTTCTTGAACATATAAAAAAGTTTAGTCAACCCCTGTAGTAATGAGAGAAATACAAATTAAAACAACTGAAATATCACTTTAACCTTTCTGGTTAACTGAGACCAAAAGGTTGATGTAGTAGGGAAACAGACATACAATGCTAGTGGATAATAGTTAATAGATCCTCAAAGAGTTGCTTGGCATTCTCCCAAAATTACAAGTACATAATGTCCTTTAACTTAACAGCTCCATTTACAGGAGTTTATCCTACACGTGTATTGAAAGGATTAGCACAGCATGCACATTATTACATTATTTGTAATAGGAAAAAAAAGTGGAAATACTCTTCAGGATTACAAACTAAATGAATTATGTATATCCAGTCAATAAGGTATTCTCTGCAGTCATTAAAAAGAATGAGCCAGCTCTGTGCTATGGAGTGAGCTTTCAGATACAATATTAAGTGAAACAGCAACCACTTGGGTTCTGGGGAAGAAAAAGAAGCTACACTTGGATATATGCTTGTATGTCAACAGACTGTTTCTGGAATCATATCAGAGAACTCTAACAGTGGTTATCTCTGGGAAGAAGCACTGATTGGTGGTGGGGGGCTGGGAGGCAGGCAGTGGTAAAAGGAGATATTTTTTCACTGTCTACTCTTTTCAGCCTTTTATTTTGTATCCTGTGTACGTTACCTATTTTTAAAAATAATTTTAAAAACAAAAGCAATGAAAGAAATTGCAAATAAAAAATATCGATTGTTCTAGCAATATAAAAATGTATTTGTGTCATAAAAAGCAAGTCACCAGCAGGAAAGTACTCATTAATATTTATTGCGTGTTTTTTGTGTTAGATGCTTTACATATAATTATTCATTTATCCTCATAAATCCTCTGAGAAATACCTAGTTTTGACCATGTCATATAGATGAAGAGATTGAGGGAGACTTAAGGATATTAGCATTCAGCTAAGACAGGACCAAGGGTTTATTTGAACTCAGATCTTTTTTTTTTTTGAGTTGGAGTCTCACTCTGTCACCCCAACTGGAGTGCAGTGGCACGCTCCTGGCCACCACAGCCTCAACCTGCTGGGCTCCAGCGATCCTTCTGCCTCAGCCTTCCAAGTAGCTGGAACTATAGGCACGCGCTGCCACGCCCGGCTAATTTTTTGATTTATTGTAGAGATGAGGTCTTGCCAAGTTGCCCAGGCGGGTCTCGAACCCCTGATGAGACATGGTCTTGCTCTGTCACCCAGGCTGGAGTACAGCAGCACAATCATAGTTCACTGCAACCTCGAATTTCTGGGCTGAAGCACTCCATGTTAGCCTCCCAGGTAGCTGGGACTACAGGCACATACCACCTAGCTTTTTAAAATTTTTCATAGAAGTTGGGCCTCACTATGTTGCCCAGGGTGATCTCAAACTCCTAACTGCAAACGATCCTATCACCTCAGCCTCCCAAAGTATTGGGATTACAGGCATGAGCCACTACAGGTCTTTCTGATTTTAAAGTTAGTTTTTTTTCTACCCAATCATTCTGTTTCCAATTAGTGACCATCTTATATTAGTGAAAGTACAACTGTGCTTTAATAGCAGTAGCAATTACCTAAAGTGCCCACAAGATGGAAATGTTAGATGCAAGCAGGTATTTTTCTCTATAAAACAATGCTACATACCAAATGGCATATTTACATAGATGTATCCTACTTGGCAGTAATGACATTTTCTTTAGTAATTTGTTAATATGGCTAGCTAAAATGTTTCAGCATCATTTAATAGTATTACATTGACATAATAATAGTTGGTAGAGCTTTTTATGTGCCAGGCAGTATTCTGAGTACTTCATATAAATTCATTCATTCATTCATTCATTCGTTTATTATTTTATTTTATTTTATTTTATTTTATTTTATTTTATTTTATTTTGAGTTGGAGTCTCGCTCTATCGCCCAGACTGTAGTGCAGTGGCACGCTCCCAGCCACTGCAGCCACGACCTGCTGGGCTCCAGCAATCCTTTCGCCTCAGCCTTCCAAGTAGCTGGAACTACAGGTGTGTGTTACCACGCCTGGCTAGTTTTTGATTTATTGTAGAGACGAGGTCTCGCCAAGTTGCCCTGGCAGGTCTCAAACCCACAGGCTCAGGCAATCCACTTGCCTTGGCCTCCCAAAGTGCTGGGATTACAGGCTGAGCCACTGAGCCCGGCCAAATTAATTAATCTAGCTGGGCACAGTGGTTCACGCCTGAGCCCACGGGTTCGAGACCAGCCTGAGCAACTTGGTGAGACCTCATCTCTACAATAAATCAAAAAATTAGCCGGGCGTGGTGGTACGCATCTGTACTTCCAGCTACTTGGAAGGCTAAGGTGGAAGGATCACCTGTGTCCAGCAGGTCGAGGCTGTGGTGGCTGTGAGCTTGCCACTGCACTCCAACCTGGGTTACAGAGTGAGACTCCAACAAAAAAAAAAATCTTCTCAACAAATTATACTATGAAGTGTGTGTGTATACCATTATAATCTCTCTTTTATAAGCGAGAAAAATGAACATAGGTGAAATAGCTAGAGTGTTAATAACAGTTAATAAGGGTAGAGGTGGAATTCAAACTTAGGCAGTTATTGCTACCTTTTTGAAAAAAAAGATATATGTGAGCTTGTTTTGATAATGTGATTCTGTTCATGGAAGTTTCACCTTTACATCAATTTAGAATACTTGTAGTTACTCCTCTTATTAGCTGATGTCTCTTGGGTTTGTATGCCCCCTTACTTCCCTCCTAATATGTGTATGGAGAAAAATAAGGACATTTTGTCGTACAGTCTTAACTCTCAGTTAGTGACCAGAATTTCATTTTTAGTTGTCCTCTCTTGAGAATTCAGACATTCTTACCCCTCTCCCCCACCCATGTTTAATGTTATGTACTTAAGTTGTCTGCGTTTCCTCATAGATAAATTTTCCTAAGGAAATGCCATATTTCTTACTCTGTGATATAGCTTATACATGTGAGACAAATAATTTGGTAAAAGTGTTTGTTTTCCTTAGTTGCAGAACTTGAAGTGAAAACCAGAGAAAAATTAGAAGCTGCCAAGAAAAAAACAAGCTTTGAAATTGCAGAACTTAAGGAGAGATTAAAAGCAAGTCGTGAAACTATAAATTGTTTAAAAAATGAAATCAGGAAACTTGAAGAAGATGATCAGACGAAAGACATATAAGCAACTCTGAAAAGAACTTGGTAGTAAGCTAAACTGAAAATGAGGTGGTCTTTAATGGAGAAACGGACTTTTAATGCAAGTACTGTGGGTTTCTTAGAGGAACTGCATGTGTTTTTGTCGACCATGGATTTCTCAGCATGGGAATTGATACTGTAGAGCAGTCTTCGATGGAAAATACTTGTGTGTAAGAATGGATGCTAGGCAGGCATTCACCAACCCATCTTAGGGAAATTCTACAATGTAAAGCACAATTTAAAAAAAATTTTATTGCAGTATATGTCTAGCTTATTATCCTTTTGACAGGCATCAAAATGTCATAAAATACAGTTTGTATAAATTTTATACTTCTCTAGTAGTAAGAATTAGTGATACAATTTAATGTGTATATTTAATTTCTTCAAGTTCTTATCTGCCTCCATTCCACCTCTTTTGGATATGATGTGCCCAGAAAGTATTCAGTAAATGGAGCTGACAGGTCCTGTTTCTGCCTCTTGATGTGTTTCTTTTTCTTTAAAGACTTTCTGGAACTCTCGCAGTACAATTAACTTATCTCCATAGTACAGTGACTTCACATCTCTTACTGGTACTCACTGGCATACAGAAACTGTGATGGCAGAAATCATTTAAGTTTTGTCCTGCCTGTCACAGTGTCATTCTTCTTCACATATAAAGAGATTAAGTCCTTCATGCATGATCCAGAGTCACATGGGACACAGTTGTGCGTCAGCTCTACGGTGCATGATCCCCACTGCTCCTAGGCCTCTCCCATTCACAACCACGCGGGGAGGCCTCTGCTAGGATTCATCTACCTTGATCATTCAGTAATACTTAATATTTATTTATTTATTTATTGAGTCAGAGTCTCACTCTGTTGCCCAGCTTGGAGTACAGTGGCATATTCATGTCCACCCCAGCCTTGACCTGCTGGGCTCAGGTGATCCTTCTGCCTCAGCCTTCCTAGTAGCTTGAACCACAGGTATGTACCATCACGCCTGGCTAATTTTTTGTTTTATTGTAGAGTTGATGTCTTGCCATGTTGCCCAGGCTGATCTCGAACTTGTGAGCTCAGGCAATCCTCTTGCCTTAGCCTTCCAAAGTGCTGGGAGTAATACTTAATCTTTAAAGGTATGTTGACTGAACCTTCTTGGCCACCTAGGGACAAAAACAGGAACAGATTTTACAAAGCATGTAATGTCAACAAGTTACACAGCTAAAAAGTGGCAACCATGCTTATGTCTAATGCAGGGATTTTATATTCTCTGTATACAGAATCATAACGAGCCGCTCTGAGCACTTTGTTTATGTCAAAGTCTCACTTTGTTGTCCAGGCTGGAGTGCAGTGGCATAATCACAGCTACGGAAGCCTGGCTCAGGCTATCCTTTCGCCTCAGCCTTCCAAGTAGCTGGAAACACAGGCACACGCAACCACGCCTGGCTAATTTTTTTGATTTTTTTGTAGAGAAGAGGTCTTGCCAAGTTGCCCAGGCTAGTCTCAAACCCCTGGATTCAGGCAATCCTCTTACCTCCACCCCCTAAAGTGCTGGGATTACAGATGTGATCCACCGTGCCCAGCTTTACTCTGGGCACTTTAAAATCCTCATTAATCTAGCTGGGCACAGTGGCTCATGCCTGTAATCCCAGCACTCTGGGAGGTCCAAGGCGGGAGGATTGCTTTGAGTCCAGGAGTTGGAGATCAGCCTGGACCACATAGTGAGACCTTGTCTCTACAAAAAATTTTTAAAATTAGCTGGGCATGGTAACACATGCCTGTAGTCTCACCTACTTAAGAGATTGAGGTGGTTGAAGCTGTGGTAAGCCATGATTGTGCCTCTGCACTTCAGTCTGGTGGCAGAATGAGACTCAAAAAAAAACTCAGTCCATCTGCCCTGGTGGCTTGGTTATTTTTTACTTTGTTGCTTTACTTTTTAGATTGTGGCATTTATAAGGATTATGAAGTTACACAAAGGTCTCTGTGATCTGAAATTTCTGCCAATACCCTAATGGGTCTTGGGAGTAGCACTTAATAGTTGTGCCAGGTGTCATTTTACTTCCCCTCACCTCATCCCCATTCCTACCAGGCCCATCCGGATGAAATTCCCCACAGTGTAGGGTAAGGCTGGGGATAGATCAGAAAAACTGATGAGGGAAAAGCTCCATTCTCCTTGAGGAACCTTGACACAAGAATGTGTTGGTTGGTAAGACCAAGACCACATAGGCAGGTTTGATGCTATGTGTGCATGGATACAAGGCGTCAAAGTAAGTCATCATGGCTCAATATTGCCCTCTGTTGGCTCTTACTTCTGTGTTGGTTTTAATCTTGGTAGAATCTCCCTGTGAGGTTGCAAAGAACTCCTATAACTCAACAATAAAAAGAGAACCAGATTTTAAAATGGGCAAAGGATTTGAATAGACATTTCTCCAAAGAAGATATGGAAATTGCCAATAAACACATGAGAAGATGCTCAACATCATTAATCATTAAGAAAATATGAATCATGAAATACCACTTCATATCCACTATTGTGGTTTTTAAAAAATGTATTTATTTAATTATCACTCTGTCACTCAGGCTGGAGTGCAATGGCACGCTCATGGAAATCTGCTGGGCTCAGGTGATCCTTCTGCCTCAACCTTCCAAGTATATGGAACTACAGGCATGTGCCACCATGCCCGGCTAATTTTTTTTGATTTATTAGAGACAAGGTCTCGCTGAGTTGCCTGGGCTGGTCTCAGATTCCTAGGCTCAGGCATTTCACTACCTCCGCCTCCCTAAGTGCTGGGGTTACAGGCATGAGCCACTGCACCTGGCCTGTGGCTATAATTTTAAAACAGAAAAATTGGTGAGCATGTGGAGTAATTAGAACCCTGATACATTGCTGGTGGGAATGAAAAAATGGTGCAGCCACTCAGGAGAAGTTTGGCAATTCCTCAAAAAGTAAAGCATAGTTACCCAGTGTATATATCTCTTGGGTATTCCCAGGTATATATCGAGAGAAATGAAAATGTCACAAAAACTTGCACCAGTGCCTATAGCATTATCTGTAATTGTCAAAAAAAGAAACAGTTTAAATGTCCATCACCTGATGAATGAATAAATAAAATGTGGTATATCTATATGCCATAAAATGGAATGAAATATAATGTGTTTGAAACATATTTCAACGTGAATGAAACATGAAAACATGCTAAGTGAACAATGACAGACACAAAAAGCCACATGTTTTATGATTCCATTACATGGAGTATCCAGAAAAGACAAATCTAGAAAAAGTTGATTTGTAGTTGCTTTGGGATGAGGAGAAAGGGGAATGGAGAGGGCTTCCTTTTGGGGTATTGAAGTGTTCTGGAATTAGCAATGACTGTTGTACGACCTTGTGAATATACTAAAAATACCTGATTGTACGCTTCAAAATGGCTAAAATAATGCTATGTGCATTTTATCAAAAATTATAAATATGTAAGTCACAAGTTTTGTTTAGAATTATAAAAACTTTTCAAATGTTTTCTAATATCCTGATTACTGTTTCCCAATTCTACAAGTAGAAGAGAATATTTATTTACTAAGGAGTATTTCCTTCATCAAGACAAGCACTAGGAACAATTAAAGGAAACTCAGCTAATTAGGCAGCTCACTACTTTAAAGAAGATCAAAGTATAAGCCTCATTTTTCTAACCAATGTAGGTGGCTAGTGCCATTATGCATATTTTACAAATAGGAGATTAAGGCTTGATGTTGAAACAACCACCAGTGACTCAGGAAAGTCATCATCTATGGGCCTCCCTGCCTCAGTAATGCTTAATTCTCATGTTCAAAGCATTAGCATTTTTAATTGACTGTTGCTCACACCTAAATGTTTCTCAAACCTTCCTTTAACCAATTGGAGTAATTTAAGATTATATCAAATATGAGCATCAAGTGACATAAATGCAAAACATTATAGATAAGAATCTTAGCCGTTAGTAACGTGTAAGAAGATTCTGGTGTTAAGTCCTGTTAGATGGAGTTATAAAGAACAGATATATGCCGGGCTCGGTGGCTCAGCCTGTAATCCTAGCAATTTGGGAGACTGAGGTGAGTGGATTGCCCAAGCCCGTGGGTTCAAGACCCACCTGGGCAACTTGGTGAGACCTTATCTCTACAATAAAATCAAAAATTAACCTGGCATGGTAGCGCACGTCTATAGTTCCAGCTACTTGGAAGGCTGAGGCAGAAGGATCACCAGAGCCCAGCAGGTCGAGGCTGCGGTGGCCGGGAGCATGCCCCTGCACTCCAGTCTGGGTGACAGAGTGAGACTCCAACTCACACACACAAAAAAGAACAGATATTTGAAATCTCTTGTAGAAGATACTTCATAAGCCTGTCGTGGTGGCTCACACCTATAATCCCAGCACTTTGAAAGGCCGAGGTGAGAGGATTGCCTGAGCCCAGGGGTTCAAGACCAGCCTGGGCAACTTGGCGAGCCCTCATTTCTACAGTAAATCAAAAAACTAGCTGGGCGTGGTGGCGCGTGTCTGTAGTTCCAGCTACTTGGAAGGCTGAGGTGGACGGATCGCCTGAGCCCAGCAGATGGAGGCTGCAGTGACCGTGAGCATGCCACGGCACTCCAGCCTGGGTGACAGAGTGAGAATGCAACTTAAAAAAAACACTTCAGACACCTGCTCCTTAACATGACTCCTAATGTCTTCAGTTTTGTTTTTTAATAATAATAGACTTGAAACTCTTGAGTTTGCAAAGCAAAGAAAATGAGATCATACAGGTGCCAGCTAGGAAAAAAAAAAGGCAAATATTCTTGGAGTTGGAAAGATCTTTTTAAGCATGATGCAAAACCCAGAAATCATAAAGTTTTGGAGCTCAACTTTGAATGAATTTATGAATCTCCTGAGATTTGCTTTAAAATAATCTGGGGAATAAAATAAATAATCTGGGGAAAGGATATGTATGGAAAATAAAGAATACAGGTGAAACAAGATTGCATGTTGGTAACTGTTGAAGCTTGATATTGGGTACATGGGAGTGTATTATATTATTTTATCTACTTTTGTATATGCTTGAGATTTTCCATAATAAAGCTTTTTTATTTTATTTTATTTTTGAGTTGGAGTCTCACTCTGTTGCCCAGGCTGCTGGAGTGCAGTGGTACGCTCATGGCCACTGCAGCCTCAGCCTCCTGGGCTCAGGCAATCCTTCTGCCTCAGCCTTCCAAGTAGCTGAAATTACAGGCCCACACCACATGGCTGATTTTTTTAATTTATTGTGGAGACGAGGTCTCATCATGTTGTTCAGGCTGGTCTAAACCCCCTGGGTTCAGGCAATCCTCCAACCTCTGCCTCCCAAAGTGATGGAATTACAGGTGTAAGCCACCTCGCCCAGCTCATAATACGGTTTTTTGTTTGTTTTATGTCAGAGGAAATTATTTTTTCTTTTTTTTTGAAGTCATCTGATGAAGTCAATTTGATTTTATTTGATCAGCACACTCTCAGAAGGTGACAGTAGCTTCCAATTTCATGGTTAGCATGTTTACTTCTGTATTTTGTTTTAATAATTCTAGCAAATTCTTCACTGATTATTAAATATAATAAAAGTTTGAGCAGGGCTCGGTGGCTCAGCCTGTAATCCCAGCACTTTGGGAGGCTGCGGTGAATGGATTGCCTGAGCCCGCGGGTTCAAAACCCACCTGGGCAACTTGGCAAGACCTCATCTCTACAATAAAATCAAAAAAATTAGTCGGGCGTGGTAGCGCACGCCTGTAGTTCCAGCTACCTGCAAGGCTGAGGCGGAAGGATCACCGGAGCCCAGCAGGTCGAGTTTGCAGTGGCCAGGAGCGTGCCACTGCACTCCAGTCTGGGTGACGGAGTAAGACTCCAAATAAATAAATAAATAGATAAAAGTTTGGAAGGATGGATGGAGAGAAGATAGGTGAGGGGAGATGGAAAGGAGAAAGAGTCTCCTAGAGCATTTGAATAATACAGAGTCTTAAGGCCTAAGGTTCACCTCCAGAAATTAGATTAGCTAGGTTGGGAATGGGACCCAGGAGTTTGCATTTGTATAAGGCATCCAGGTGATTTGAGATCATTGTGGCACAACTCGATAAACTGGACTACATAAAAATGCCACATTTCTAGATGGAGGAAAAAAAACAATAAAAACAGTCTAAAGGGAAACTCTAAGTGTCTAATTCAATGATAAAAATTTTTTTTAAAATAAATTATTAAGGAAAACCAATGAACCACTGACAAAAGGATCAAAAGACTGAAACAGGTAATTTACTAAAGAGGACATAAAAATGACTGATAAATATGCTTGACCTTACTGAGTATTAAGAGTGTGTGAGTTTAAATAGCAAATGTTTCTCAACCATGAAGGATGAGAAGAATGGCACAGAGAAATATCGATAATGGGGCAACCCCTTTGGGTCCTCTCCCACTGTGGAAATTTTTCTATCCTCTCAATAAATCCTGCTTTAAAAAAAAAAGAAAGAAATAACGATAACGGAGAACGCACTGCAGCTGCTACCACAGGGGAGACCAGAAACACAGGCCATCTGGCAGATGGAGATGGATGGTCTTTATTTTTTGTCTGAAATTCAAATTTAGCTACATTTCTTGTATTTTTGTTTGCTGAATCTACTTCAGAACTTTTAGGTTGTAAAAAACAGAGCGAAACCAAAAAATGCAAGACTGCCCAGTGATATAGCAAGAGAATGAGGAAACAGTTCATCTCATACAATGATGGGATTGTATATTAGTACAACATTTTTGGAGGACGATTTGGCTATATTTATACTAAAAAACTCTGATTCAGCAATTTCACTTATTTTATATTTTGGGTCAGGGCCTCTATCACCCAGGCTGTGGTGCAGTAACACAATCACAGCTCACCACAGCCTGGACCTCTTGGGCTCAGATGATCCTTCCACCTCAGCATCCCTAGTAACTGAGACAACAGGTGTGTGCCACCACGCCAGCTAATTTTTTTTACTTTTTTTTTTTTAGAGACAAGGTCTGGCTATGGCTATGTTGCCCAGACTGGTCGTGAACTCCTGGGCTCAAGCAATCCTCCCACCTTTCCAAAGTGCTAGGATTACAGGCATGAACCACCATGCCCAACCCAGTTTCACTTTTAAAATTTACATTTGTTTATTGAAAGCAATTAGAAGACCGGCTTGGTGGCTCAGCCTGTAATCCTGCGCTTTGGGAGGCTGAGGTGAGTGGATTCCCTGAGCCCGCGGGTTCGAGACCCGCCTGGACAACTTGGCGAGACCTCATCTATACAATAAATCAAAAAATTAGCCAGGCGTGGTAGCACGCGCCTGTAGTTCCAGCTACTTGGAAGGCTGTGGTGGAAGGACTGCCAGAGCCCAGCAGGTCGAGGCTGTGGTAGCCGGGAGCGTGCCACTGCACTCCAGTCTGGGTGACAGAGTGAAACTCCAACTCAAAAAAAAAAAAAAAAAAGAAAGCAATTAGAGTTTTAAGAATGTATTATTTATTTTCTCAAAAGGAAGAAGGGAAAAGAAAAAGAAATGAGTTATTTAGAAACATCCAAATATGCAAGATATGTACAAGGATATTCACTGCAGCATAGTTTACAATAAAAAATGGAAAGGAAATTGGAAACAAGACAAA
>CAUYQG010139433.1:0-40410 GCA_963574415.1 Tarsius wallacei | reverse complement strand
GCCTGCCTTAATTCTGTTGGCCAAAGGAAATCACAAAGGCCAGATTCAAGGGGTGGGGATGTAGACTCCACTTCTCAATGGGAAAAGCCACATGGTCAATTACAAAGAAGGCAGACACTGAGAGGGCAATGACTGGGCAATAGGGGGTTACCAGAGACAAAACTGAGCCACAGTGTTGTAAGAGAAAACTTATTAAACAGTAACTTTCCCAACATTTCAAGAATTCTTTGTGATGCAAGTAGGGTTAGGAGTTAAATGATGAGGATTCAAACTTGTGATCAATAGCTTTTTGTAACCCACATAGTCTATAAATCTTAACTTAGAAAATAGGTTGCCTAATCACAATTTTGGACAATATATAAAGGCTTCTGCTAAGAGCAAGCCTGTGCTTTCCTCTAAGGCATCCGTGTTCTCTCTTGAACACATTTCTTTTTTTCTAAAAGACTTCAGAACTTTACTTTGGACTCACTCTGAAATTCTTTTCTGTGGTGAAGTCAAGAATTCATGGAGCGACAGTATCCCACACCACTCAACACCAGAATGGAATGGATGTGACCCTGGTACTGGTCCAAATTTAGGCCTTCAGAAGTCTTATGCTTCTTTTTTCCCCTGGCTCCACTGTGAGGACAATTCTGGGCTAGTTTGCTGGAGGGATGAGAGAGATAGGTGGAAGAAAGCAGCATCATTTCAGCCAAGGCTATGTAGTTCAGCAAGACTCAAGCTTACTGCTTAGCTGTTCATACACATAGTGCGCCCATGTGAGATCAACCAGGCCTGTCTCTGGTCATGAGAGTTACCTAATTCACCCAGACTTGAAAAAGCAATAAATGGTTCTTGTAATACCCTGATATGTTTTAAGTGTTTTTTTTTTTTTTGGTTTGTTTGTTTGCTTAGTTTTTGAGACAGGGTCTCACTCTGTTGCCCAGGCTGGAATGCAATAGTGTGATCATAACTCACCATAGTCTGAAACTCTTGGGCTCAGGAAATCCTCCCACTTCAGCCTCCCAACTAACTGAGACTATAGGCACATGCCACCACACCGAGCTTATTTTTTAAACTTTTTATGGAGACAGGGTCTTGCTATGCTGCTCAGGCTGGATTTGAATGCTTGGACTCAAGTGATCCTTCTGCCTTGGCTTCCTAAACACTGAGATTACAGGTGTAAGCCACCCTGCCTGGCCAGTTTCAAGGAATTTTTATACAACAAAAGCTAACTGATACACGAGGTTTCACTGACTCTATCCTCCACTTGTTCACCCAAGAACTCAGTACCTAGTAAAATTCTCTCTATTTTTCAGGGTTCTTAGGCAGTATTTCCTAAGTCCTCATGAAAAGTCTGATTAGCTAAATAGCATCCACAGGGTCCTACCACCATTTCTGCTGGGCACTGCTGTTTCAACTGGGTATGCTGCACCCCATTGCTCCTACCTTTTCCTACATGGTACTCTGGCATCAACAAGTACTTCAAGATGCCCAGGCTTTGTTGAGGGGAGAATGGTGAAGTTGTAGAAATGCCTTGTGCCTCATTTGTGCTATTCTGTATTACATGGTTATCAAAGCTATATCAATATGCCTAATGTATTGAAGAGGTTGAAATTAAGTAAATTTCAGGTTTTTCTTATGGTCCTCTGCCTTTCCAGGACTTAGAGGCTGGACCAGGGCAAGGAATAAGTAAAGATACCATATTATACTCATAATACTTCTCTAACTCAATGATGAAGGCTTTGTTGTTGGGTGAACTATTGTCATGCCCAACTCTTTCCTTCCTAAGGATGGGTACTTTCCTGGGAGGCTCTTCTGTACTTCCAGGAAATAAACTTCCGTAAGTTTGCCACATGCTTATATGAGTCTTCTCACAAGTCTAGGTGAGAAGATTAGGTAATTCTCATGACCTGAGGTAGGCTTTGTTGATCCCAAATGGGCTCACTGTGTCTATGGACAGCTGAGCGGTAAGCTTGATGCTTGTTGAACTATGTAGCCTTGGCTGAAATGATGCCTCTTTCTTCCACCTATCTCTCTCATCCCTCTAGCAAATGCCCAATGGAGGCATTTCCCTGTGATTTTGGGGCAAGGTCTTTTGAGATATCATGTCTTACTGTTTGGGGTCTAGAAGTAGTCACTTCTCCAATTTGTAAGCCTCCAAATTTCTGAACGATTTTCATCCCTTTCACTTCTGGGTTTGCAAACCAGCCAGGATTTCCTGAGTTTATTTTATTTTTACAATCTTTTTGTCAAATACAGCCAACATTCACTTTCAACGTTGTTCCCCTAAGTCACCAGGCTCAGAAAACACATGGTCCACAGTATTTTATTTTATTTTATTTTATTTTTTGAGTTGGAGTTTCACTCTCTTGCCCAGACTGGAGTGCAGTGGCACGCTCCCAGCTGCTGCAGTGGCACGCTCCCGGCCACCGCAGCCTCGACCTGCTGGGCTCCGGCGATCCTTCTGTCTCAGCCTTCCAAGTAGCTGGAACTACAGGCGCACGCTACCACGCCTGGCCAATTTTTTGAATTATTGTAGAGATGAGGTCTCGCCAAGTTGCCTGGGCCGGTCTCGAACCCGCAGGCTCAGGCAATTCACTCACCTCAGCCTCCCAAAGCACAGGATTACAGACTGAGCCACCGAGCCTGGCTGGTCCACAGTATTTTAGTTTTGCCAAATACTTTCCTGTTGCATACAGCAGATTGCCATTTTCTCAACTTCCAGCATTGGATTCCTCACTGCCCTCTGCCTAATTGCTAGGTCATTACTACATATGTTAGGTTTCTTTTGTGATTACTGGTTTAAATTCAGATTTAGTTAGGATAAGTGAGTATATGCGGTGGAAACAAATATCCTCATCTCAATCTTCTTCCTAACACAATGAGGTGTTCTTTCTTGCAAAATTTCTAGGGTCCTGTATTATTTTACTTTAGGCAGGGAGGATCAGAGAAATATAAGTCATGGGGAAAACAGAATAGAGAGTTCAAGGTGACATTTTGTTTAACAAACTTGGATTGCATATCAATAGTATTATTTAGATATGGTGTATTTATTTGTATGTCTATGCAGTGTGATTGTCTAATGGAGTTAGAAAACTCTATAGTGCATGGATCATTGGTTTCCCTACACTAAGGAGAGCAATAGGTAAGAATAGAGATGGAGGATCTTTTATTAGATTTACCAGAGAGAAAATTAGCAAACAATTTGTGACATTGGATCAATAAAATCTCCCCTAAGTTATAATCACACTTACTTTTTTTTTTTTGCACAGATGGCTGAATGAATGTGTATTTTCTTCTAGTGGCTTATTGGTGAAAAACAAATGCAGATCTTTAAAGTTTGTTTCATAGCTCATAGCAGTGCTTTCAGTAATCTAGAGAGGTAGACATGACTGGTATAATCATTGTGTTCATTTAATGATGTGGGAACACCTACCGCAGTCCCCGGTACACTGAGTGTCTTGAATACGATTTGTTGAATGAATGAACAAGTGAACAAAGGGCCAGAGGAGTGAATGAGACAGGTTAAATGACTGGTTCTAGATTGGTTATTAAGTGACACAACCTAACCCAGTTTTCTAACGTTGCACTAGCCCTGCCTCTAAGAGCTTCAGAATGCAAGGCTCACACTTCAGCTATAAATATTTTCTTTAGAGTTTTGCTGATGAATTGAAGTTTCATAACAAGAAGAAGGCAGATGGCTGTGAGAGGGGCTTATCCTTGCTCTTTTAACTGTGTTTCTGCTTTGCTTGTTTATGCAGAGTGTGCGCTAAGGTTGTCAGAGTCTTAATTTCAGGCTGCATCATTTAATAAAATACAATAAGGGGAATTAAGAAGAAAGGCTGAGGGGAACATCCTGCTTATTATCTCTGTCATGAGAGGACTATTTTTTCCCCCATCAGTTGCCAATGATGGGGTTTTTTGTTTCCTTTCGTCCGGGTACGATTGTGATATTCAGCAAGAGGAGTGTGAAGCGCCACTTTAAAGCCAAACATTCAATTCCTCCTAATTCACAAGGGAGAGAAGGATCAAGTTGTGCAGCTGGGGGTGATGCTTCTTCCCAGCAGCTGTCATTGAAGAGCCACGTGCAAACCATAGAAGTCATTTGTTACAAGAACCCCATCCAGAATTTGCTATGTGCGTCTCACTTGCTAACGTGACATGAAATAGTGAAGCTTTCAAAATCAAGTACAGACACTTCATTGTGTTGACATGGGGAAAATAAAATGGAGAGCCAAGGCAGTTCTGTGGATAAATCAAGCCCCAAATATCTACCCATTGAGAGAAAACCTTCCTTTGACTGGAATTATTCAGAGTGACGGGTCATGTTCATCAATTTATCAGGATAATGAATTTTATCCTATACTTTACTTTGTCACTATAGAGAGATCTTTAGCCTATGAATTTGAATGACTTTGTGATATTTTATTTCACTGGAAATTATAAGAGGAGTTGAATGAGCAAGCACTATGTTAAAAGATTGCTACTGCAGCTATGATCATAGTGGAAGCGAACTTAAACTTCATCATTCAATAGCTAGCAGATACAGTTATTGGAATGGGGCAGAGAGGGAGCTGTGAAATCTGCTGAGAATCAAATGCTTGTAACTAATCTGTCTCTCCCATTTAGCATCCTATTATCCCGAAATATCTTGGTCTGTAGCTCCCGGCTGGTTTTCTGGTCATTTGACAACTGGTTAAATGAGCCTGAACATTTCATCAGTTTTCATATAAAGAATAATATATTATGGTTATATACATTGAAATGTATATCTTTGTGTATTTGTAATATCCTTTCTTTATCTACAAAGAGAGAAATGCTTCAGATGTGTGAAGGGTAAACAAGGTCACCTCTCAGTTCTGCCTGTGCATTGGCATTGAACTTTCTGCTTGGAATTCTTAGCACACACCACACGTTGGCCATCCTTCTTGTTTCTTCATGCTTTCAGAGTCACTGGAATCAGAGTCAGGAGGGCAGAGGGAGAACCTTTGAGTATCTAGCTACACTTCCTCGGATGGCCTAGTCTCCTCAGAGCCTCCTTAACATCAGGGACAACTCACCACTCAGAAGTTACGAGTCATGAACATGCTCACTGAGGAAATGAATGCCTAATATTGATGAGTATTGTAATCTTGATCAATTGTAACACAAGGAAGGACCCTGAAGAAAGACCCTACTTCTTCTGTCACAATAATACTGTAAAATTTTGTTTAGCAATATGGAAATATAGGTGTTTTTTGATTGAAAAAATAAACATATAAAATTATCAGGACAGTACAAAATAAGGAGAAAAAGAAAAATCACCTGTCATTCAATTATTCAGAGATAATCACTTTTGATAGACTAAATTGTGCTTCCTAAAATTCATATGCTGAAGTCTTAGTCTATAGTATGAGATATTTGGAATGAAGCCTTTGGAAGTTAAAAAAAAAAAGGTTAAATGAAGTCAGGTCATAAGGGCCCTAATCTGACAGGGTGTGTGCCCTTATAAAAAGAGGGAGGTCCATTTTTAGTTCTTTTAAGAATCGCCACACTGCTTTCCATAGTGGCTGTACTAACCTGTACTTCCACCAAGTGTAGAAGCATTCCCTTTTTTCCGCACTGCACCAGTATCTGTTGTTTTTTGACTTATTAATGATGGCCATCCCGCCTGGAGTTAGGTGGTATCTCATTGTAGTTTTGATCTGCGTTTCTCTGATGATTAATACTAAGTGAACTATCACAAAAACAAAGATTTGCTCATAAGTGGACCTTGGACATTAATCACATTCGCACAAGGTAGGGATGGCAGTCCTGGGCACTGCTAGGGGAGGGAGGGAAGGAGAAGGGTGGGGGTATGTGACAACACAAAGGGTACTTTGTTCATTATGGGGGATGGGGGTGAGGGCCCAAACTTCACCTGTATGCAGCCTCACTTGTATACCTCATCTCTATGCTAAAATAAAATTTAAAACAAGAGAGATATTAGAGCTCATTTCCTCTCTCTTGCACATGAGAACACAGTGAGAAGGTAGCCTGCTACAAGCCAGAAAGAGAGCCCTGACCAGAGACTGACCGTGCTGGCACCTTGAACTCAAACTCTTAGCCCTCGGAACTGTGAGAAAGTAAATTTCTCTTGTTTAAGCCACCCAGTCCATGATATTTTATTATGGCATCCCAAGCAGATTAATATACCACTGCTAATACTTTTATATCTTTTTCATGTTAATATTCTTCTGTACTAAAAAATACCTATATGTATATGTATATACAAAGATGGCACTATATTCAACAGCTTAAATCATCACTGTCCAATAGAAATATACTGTGAATCACATACATAAGTATTACTTCTTTAGTGGCTATACTGAAAAGTTAAAAAAAATGAAATAAATTTTAATAATATTTTAAATTTAATCCAACATTCAGAATATTGTCATTTTAAAATGTAATTAATTTAAAAGTTATTCTTGAACTATCTCACATTCTTTTATATTCTAAGTCTCTGAAATTTGGTGTATATTTCAAACATACAGCACAGCTCGATTTTGACTGGTCACATTTCAAGTGCTGTTGCTGCCATATTGGAAAAAAAGCTGAGGTTAAGAGCATTCAGTCTTGAGTCTGAGTTGGGTCTCTGTACCTTCTAGTCAAATGGCTTTGGGCAACTCATTTTACCCTTTAAGCCCTTGTATTTGAATGGAGGTAAAAGAAGCATCTATTTCAACGTGCTGTCATGATGCCCAAATGCAATTATATGTAGTCTGCATGCTTTATGGATAGCTCTCAGTAAATGTTGGCTAAATTATTTGTATAGCTATAAAATATGAATACTTATTTTACAACAGATGCTTATTTGTATATCTGAAGTCACTTCCTACCTAATAATATTTTTCCATAAAGGAGACATGCCAAAAGTGAAATGTACTGCCATAAAAGACCATACCAGTTATTGTAATGCAGTGTGTGTGTGTGTGTGTGTGTGTGTGTGTGTGTGTGTGTGTTTCTGCCCACACTTTAGGAGGGGTATACAGGTGAGACTATGCTTTCAGAAACATCTCCCAGGGTTGACATGTACTTTTATTGAACTGAATCCTGAGGTCTCGTGGGCTGGGTTATGTTGAGAGCTCAGGCAAGTAAGGCAAGTATTTGTCATGGCGGCGAACAATGAGGCATCGTCCAATTTCTTAGTTGACATGCACCACATTACCCCCACTGTTGCCGAATTTAACTGTCGCTTCGTTTATTGACAGCCTCAGCAAAAAGGCTAGGAAAATCAATTCTGAAAATGAGTTATGGCGTTTCTTTGAATATCAACCATTTCTACTGCTACTAAAATCTGCACCATGGTATCTTCTATTTCTGAGTGGTGGGTTATTAATGAATTCCAGTTGCACCTTTTCCTGTGCTTGTTATAATTTTTGTCAGAAAGATAATAGCAGTTCCTGGCACAATAACCTTTCCAACACTCTGTAACTTGATTTGCTGACAATTCCTATCCTCAGTTCTTGTGACTGGAGAAGAGGTGAAGTGGAAGGGTCGATCAGAGGACAGAGATTATCCAAAAAGTTTAAATAACTAAATCATTAAAAGGCTGATATCTTCTCACATGACAAAGATATTAACAAAAAGAGGAAATGGTACAATAGGAAAGCATTTTTCTTGGGATGAATATAATGAGATCAGAGAAGGTGAAATTATACCAAACTACCTGCATTCATTATAGTTTGATGGTTGGCCTTTGCACTCATTTTCACATGTCCTGTTTCCTGCTTAATCTCTGTTAAAAATAGCAAACCAATATGGCGTTTTCCAAAGATCCAAACTGAACTGAAAACCATGTTCTTTTAAAATAAAATTGTTGTTAGTCATATTTAAATGTGTCCAGTGACATCTGATATCACAGTGATTTGATACCCACCACTTCAGTTAAAAATGAAAAGAAAATTGATTCCCATGCAACCCCACAATCCCCCTACTGGGAATATACTCAGAGGAACTCAGATCACTCTATGAAAAAGACACCTGCACACGCATGTTTATTGCAGCATTATTCACAATAACAAAAACATGGAACCAACCGTGGTGTCCACCGAAAGAGGACTGGATAAAAAAAATGTGGTACATATACATGATGGAATACTATGCAGCCATAAAGAAGGACAAAATTATGAATTTCATAGCAACTGGATGAACTTAGAGTCTATAATACTGAGTGATCTATCATAGAAACAAAGAACTGAGTACCACATGTTCTCACTCATAAGCAGACCTTGAACAATTATTGAAATACCATAAGAAAGGAATTAGCAGTAGTGGGAAACTCCTAGGGGAGGGTGGGCACACCCAATCAACAAGGGTACCTGCATAATGAACATTTGTATTCCTAACCCTGAATTGTACCTTTAAAATAAAAAATTTTTTAAAAAGAAAAAAATTATAAGAACAAACTCTTCTTGGAGAGTCAGTCATTTTACATTGCGCTTTTAATTCATTTCTCCCTCAGAATTTTATCCCAATGAAATACTTTTTTTTTTTGAGTTGGAGCCTCACTCTGTCACCTGGGCTGGAGTGCAGTGGCACGCTCACAGCCACCACAGCCTCAACCTGCTGGGCTCAGCCCATCCTTCAGCCTCAGCCTTCCAAGTAGCTGGAACTACAGGCACACACTACCACGCTCAGCTAATTTTTTGATTTATTATAGAGACGAGGTCTCATCAAGATGCCCAGGCTGATCTTGAACCTGCTCAGGCAATCCTCTCACCTTGGCCTCCCAAAGTGCTGGGATTATAAGCTTGAGCCATCATACCCCCGAAATACTATTTTTTAAACATATTTTAGTTTTATAGATTTAGTGGGTATAGGTGCAGTTTTGTTGCGTGGATATGTTGTGTAGTGGTGAAGTCTGGCCTTTTAATGTACCCATGGTCCAAATAATACATATTATACGCAGTAAGTAATTTTGCATCTTTCACCCCCTCCCACCCTTCTGAGTCTCCAGTGTCTATTATGCCGCTTTTTATGTTCATGTGTACACATTATAAGTGAGAACATCCCACTTATAAGTGAGAACATCCAGTATTTGATTTTCTGTTTCTGAGTCATCTCACTTAAGACAATGGCCTATAGCTTCATCCACGTTGCTGCAAAAGACATAATCGTCATAATTTTTATGACTGGATATATTCCACGATGTATATATACCACGTTTTCTTTATCCAATCATCAGTGGATGGACACTTAGGTTGATTCCATATCTTTGCTATTGTGCATAGATCTGCGATAAACATATGAGTGCAGGTATCTTTTTGGTATAATGATTTCTTTTTCTTGGACAGATACCCAGTAGTGGGATTACTGAATCGAGCTGTCATTCTATTTTTTTATTCTTTGAGAAATCTCCATACTGTTTTCCATAGAGGTAAAATACATAGTTTTTGTTTGACAGTCTTTTATTAATTACCCTATCATATTTCTGTGCTACCACAATATGTTTATACAATGTTTTTCTCTATTGAGTGATGACATTTTGTTAACTAATAACTTATAAAACCTTGTTGCCTTCCAAGTAGCTGGAACTACAGGCGCGCGCTACCATACCCGGCTAATTTTTGATTTATTGTAGAGATGAGGTCTCGCCAAGTTGCCCACGTGGGTCTCGAACCCGTGGGCTCAGGCAATCCACTCATCTCAGCCTCCCAAATCATGGGATTACAGGCTGAGCCACTGAGCCCGGCTGAAAGTTCAATTATTAATGAGAAGATTGTGTATCTCAGTGGGTAAGGGAAGCTACCCGTGTTCTGGTTAGAGAATGGTTCTCAGAGAGCGATATTTCAAATGAGGTCATTAAACAATACACTATGGGGAGAGAAGGTATGGGTGGGGGGTGTGCTTTTCTTTTATAAAATGGGGAAGAAAACAACTGTGAAAGAGGAGTGAGGTTGGGAAAGGAAAACCCAGCAGATATAACCACAGGTACACTCTCCAGCTGGCTAGTTCTAAGAAAGAACATGCTGTGTGTGGCAGCTGAGATTGGATTGGGAACCTGAGTTCTTTAAGAGTTTCTGTGCCTGTATTTCCCTTTGGAATACTGTTTTTGAATCCCCAAGGGTCAGTCACCCTTCTTGGGAGACCTAGATAATAACTCTTCCATATATCTTGGTAGAACATTGATAAATGGAAATGGTTTGAGAAAGAAAACCACTCTCAGGTTTTTATCCTTTTCTCGGTGCACAGGGCTATGTCTGAGCAGAAGCAGTATCATTCAGTGGGGAAGTAGAAAGATCCTCGGCTTTGCGGCTAGCTTTATTACTCATTGACAATTAAGCTGATAATTTGGTCACTAGTGAAACTGAGACAATCTATAAATAGATGTTATTAGAGCTGTTATAAAGCATCAGTGAAATAACATAGTCAACGTACCCAGATCATAAAATACATAGTAGGTACTCAATAAAAAAATATTTTATTTTATTTAAAAAAATTTTTTATTTTAAAGATGTGGGGTACAATTCAGGGTTAAGTATACAAATGTTCATTAAGCAGGTACCCTTGCTGATGAGGTGTACCCCCCCGACAGAATCCCACTACTGCCAATCCTGCCCCCCACCCCAGCAATTTCCCACTACTGATAATCCTTTTCTTATAGTATTATGATAATTAATAAACAATATTTTAAAAAGTGTGTTTTCATGTACAGTATTTCCTTGCTTAAAAAAATAAACTTAGGCACATTATTTTTATTTATTTAGTTTTTTGAGTCGGGGTCTCATTGTCACCCAGGCTGAAGTGTAGTGGCATGATCCCAGTTCACCGCTGCCTTGACTTCCTGGGCTCATGCAATCCTCTTGCCTCTGCCTCCCTAGTAGCTGGGATTACAGGCATGCACCACCACTACAAGCTAATTTTTTTGTGGAGAGGATGTCTTGCTATGTTGCCCAGGTTGGTCTTGAACTCCTCGGCTCAAACAATCCTTCTGCCTCAGCATCCCAAAGTGCTGGGATTACAGGTGTTGGCCACTGTGCCTCGGCTACAATCTTTAGAGTCAAAGAGTGATTCATAAATCTGGCTGCACAAGACCACCAGCGGTTCAGGGTTCCATGGAGGTGGTGCGAAGGGAAACTTATAAAGTGTTCTAGGAAGCAAGACAAAGAACATATTTGATGGGTTGAAGTGGCAAGCCCCAGGTTGAGGTCAGTGGTTGGTTTCTGATCAGTTAATTCCCTAGTTTGAGGCTAGTGGCAGTTTCTGATTGGTTAGGCTTGTTTCATTTTCCTAGGCGATAACCTTTCACTCTGAGTTGAGTTTCGTTTTTTACTAGGAACTCAAGGTGCTAGAGCAGTATCAGTCTAATGGCCTCCCAATTAATTAATTATTTTTTCACCAGCACATGCACTTTATTGACTGCCATTGTAGAAAAGTGTGTGAGTACAAACTGCTGTATAAAGGGGCTGGGAAAGGGGGCAGGAGGCAGGGAATAGAAGCACTTGGTGATGGAGGCATAGGCCTGAGTCCTGGTCACGTTGCCTACTATCTTCCTGTCCCTAGACTTCATGGAGTAGGTGAAGGCTGTGAGGCCCATGTAGCACCAGGTCTCAAAGAGCGTGTTGAACAGGGACCAGATGACAGGGTCAAGCCTGGAGGTGTCACTGTGGGTATGGATCATGGTGGGTATTATGGGAGAAACTACAAGGCATCTCCAGCATGGCCACCACATGTTCCTCTTTGAGTACCTCATAGTTTGGGAGGGGGGGCAGCAGTGGCCCAAGTGAAGAAGGTTTGAGAAGCGTGGTTGATGGTGTGGAGACAAGAGCAGCTCCTGACTGACTTTCTAAAAACAGTTTTTACAACATTTTTAGGAGGAAGAGTAGGTTCAAAAATGCCCCAAGATTTGTCAGAGTGGTAGCCAGGTATTTAAGTGCTGACTCAGGAATCATCACAGTGACTGTCATTTTCTGAGAAGAGAGGAAGAAAAAACGACTTGCGACTCTCCTAGACTCTGCTTGGAAAATTATAGGAATTTTCTCAGCCCTCTGTGAGAGCAAGAAGATAGACGCAAAAGCCACTCAGAGAGCTGGGTGCCTATTCTGGGAGACTCTTATCAGCCAAATACAATGCCCAACAGACAGGGGAAGGTTTCATTTCACCAGAGAAGAACTCCTGCTTTGAAATGTTTTCAAAGTTTCCATGACAAAATATTCTTTCACAGTCTCTGCATCAGTGAGCTGCTTTGTATTTCTAGCGCAGCTAAGCAATTAAAAGAAGATGAATAGATGTATTTCGGCATGTGTGATAACAAATGGCATACTTAAGGTGACAAGGTTTTCTGTGTTAACTGGCTTTGCAGTCACTTGCAAGTTTTTGAAAAATATTCCCTTTTATCGGAAGTTTTCCCCATCTTAATCTCGGCTTAAAGGCTATTTTTCTCAGAGCAAATTGGAGGAGGACTTTCCAAGTCATCTTTGATGGGACAAAATATATGTACATATTCTCTCTGTGCAAAGGAGTTGCTGATTTTCTTATGACAGCTTAAAATTGATAAAGTTTCGAGCATCAGGCTGTTCAGGGAGACAAAAGATGTTCACGGTGGCTATGAATTATGAGACTCCGGCAGTAAAACAAGGTGGTTCATTTAAATAGATACTTGATGGCTCCTATTGAGCAGTAAAGGTTAATGCAAACCACAGAGGCTCGCCAGAGACATTGGACTCAGAACATTTTTGGATCTAGGCTATTCCCAGCAATGGGAAAGAATTGGAATTTAGATACCATTTTGGTTGCCAGTTGATGGAAAGAGAACCATGTGGCATTTAAGTCCTTTTAATTTAACCTTCAATTCTCATCAAGGCTGTTCTATTTTTTCTTGTTTTTTTGGAAAACATACCTAATCTGGACTTCATTTAGGATGCTGCTAGTTATTTGAACCTGTATTTATTAAATATGATAGTTAGAATAATAGGAAATTTGAACTTTTTGTGTGGCTTATATACTGTATTGGGCTTCAAAAAACATGCCAGGTGGTGTAAGGCAATATACGTCCATCTGGAGGAAAGAAACCTGGATTCAAGTTCTGACACTGACACTTTTGGCTCTGAGACCTTGGGTGTTACTTGACCTTGTTTAGCTACCAGTTGCAAATATAAAATGAGACCCTGGGATCTATTGCATTCTCTAAGGGTGGTAATATGGCCCAGTGGTTAAAAACTTGTCTTTGTGATCAGATAGATCTGGATTTGATAGACTTCTTCTATTCCTAACTGTGAAATCTTGAGTGTTTTATTTAATCTTTTAGGCTTGCTTATGACCCCAGAAACTTAACTTTAAAAATAATAGTAACTACCTTTGAAGATTGCTGTGAGGATTTCAGGTGATGATGCAAGGACTTGATAAAGAGTAGTTCGTATTGGCTGAGCTCTCTTACCCTAAAAAAGTTATGTACCATGCAAAGGTCCTACGTAAAAATTCACATCATTAAATATTGGATGGGACTCAGATGATCTCATCTAAATTCTTCATTTTATAGATGGGGGATAAAAAAACCTAGGAAGAGATTAGGTGATTAATGCTCCAAGTCCCATACCAATACCCCATGCCTGACTCTGATGCTGTGAAACTAAGTGCAGGTGGCACAGTCAAAAAATATACTGCTCACTCCCAGAAATTCCAAATATAATATTTTACCCACAAAATGAACTCCAAAACATTTTTTTTCTTGGGGGTGGGGGAACCTTTATAATCAGTATATTCTCCTTCCTACCTAAAATAGCAAAATTTTCCATGAGTTAAAAAAATGAACAAAAAGAGGGGTTCAACCCTCAGTAGAAGAGTTAAGACATCAGAATATGGTGTCTTAACTCTGCCTAGTCTGAGCCTGTCTGTGCCTTTCAGTAGTTGAAACAAATATCTGCAGAGTATTCATCAGAGTTGTGGTGACATGTTTACAGTGAAGCTTGAGTTTCATACTCCAATTTTCATCCTCTCTGTAGAAAATGTTTCCAACCTCCTCCAGCCACAATTCTTTCCAGAATTATTGTCATTGGACTTTCACAGAAACATTTTGTCCCTTACTTCCATTTAGACACTTCACTTCATTAGGCTGAAACTAACTAGGGTTCCCAACAGGAGAAAAGAGAAAGTGCAAACATTCATCCATGAAGCAAATATGTATTTTGTTGAAGTTACCTTGCTGTGTTTGGCTAACTGGTGCCTTTAAACACAATGAATCTTACTATCTGGCAGATGGCTAGAAGAGGTTAGAGCACTCTCCCAGTGCTTTAAAACTCTCAAGTGGGACCATGAAATGACAGAACGCCTTCCAGCATGGGTAGGGCTAGGGCTTGCATGGTAAACATATCTTGCCATTTCACAGTTCCATGCACAGTGTCTTTTAAAGATGTCCCTTTTCTTCATTCTCCTCACTCCCTACCCTTTTCTTTTATAGTGGAAAAGAACTTTATGCAAAAGTAGAGAGAACAAATACGACGGTGCTGAGTTTATCTGCAAAGCATGCTGAGGCTGGAGCTGCAGTGTTTACTCATAGTCTCCAATCTCCATCTGAGTAAATAAACTGGTATCGCAGGATGGGCTGCTCGACAGATAACGCATTTTGAACTCATTCACCCTGAGAAATTTCAATTGATAGAGTTTGCCTATCAAATGGATTTAGAATTGTGCTGTCACTACACAGCTTTCTATGGTGATTGCTGCGGCTCTGTGGTTCCATGCCTCAATAGACGGGTTGATTGTGTATATCTGCGGCTTTCTTCTTACGATTCTGTTCATAATGGTCTATAATGTACAACCCTGTTATCCAGGAATAACGCTGAACATAACCTTCTGTGATTTTAACCAAGGAGTTTATCTATTTCTAGTGCTGTTTTCTGAGAGTAAAGGAGGATATCCTTTTTTCTGATGACTTTCTTTCTTCCTTTCTTTTTTCCTTTCTTTCTTTCTTTCTTCCTTTCCTTTTTTCCTTTTTCTTTCTCTCTCCTCTCTTTTTTCTTTCTCTTTTCCTTCCTTCCTTTCTCTCCCCCTTCTTTCCTCTCCCTCCCTTCTTCCCTCCCTCCCTCCCTCCCTTCCTCTTTCCCTCTCTCTCCTTCTCATTATTTTCCCTCTCTCCCTCCCCCTCTCTCTCTTTCTTCCTCCCTCTTTTCTTTTCCTTTTTTCCTCTGGTTTCTATGTCTTTCTTTCACAGTGGGCTTGATGAACATTTCTGCTGAATTTTTGTGAAAAGAAGATAAGTTATCAATGCATTTTCTCTTCATTAATGGCTTCAGTGGCCCCTCACCTATTATCTGAGTGCTGTGTGCCCCGAATAGATGGCAGAATAGATGCGGCAGCCTTGCACTGGGCAACTGTCCTAGTTGCCAGGGAAGAGTCCTGAATCTTTGATGGAAATCAAGGACTGTCATGTCCTCACGCTTCACTGGTTCCAGGGAGAAGGCCAGGATTATATCTCTTTGGAAAGAGAATCAACGATATTTCCTTCAAATGCTGCGATTTCTAGCGCAGGTTCAATTATCTATAAAAAGAGCTTCTACAGCAAAGAGATTTCACTGCAGAGAAATACTGTTAGGTCAAATGGAATACAAAATAAAACTATATACCAAACTATCTCTGATAAGTAATTTAATATTAACTGAAATCTGCAGTTGCAGGAAAATCTCCCCAAATACTGATGTTTTCTCAAAGGAAATATTGCTAAACTACCTTGCTCAAGTTGGTCCCTGTGTTCATGCCACAAAATCACCCCCTTAACCATTCTTTCTGACTAAAATCCTCAAAACATCAGTATCAACATTGTACTTTTATTAAATTTAATGTTGACCCAAAATGATGAGGTATGGGACCATCATTGAATTTCAAACTGACCTTGACATGAAGAAGGAATGGGAGCTATAAACAGGTTGAGCTGGTTGAATCTAGAGGCAAGGTAAGGAAGAAAGACTTTGTATACATGCCAAGAGGTCAGAACTGCCAGTGCCCAGACAGAGCAGAACATAGGTCAGGAGATACGCGAGTTGCTTCATTCCAGATTTACCTCAAATGCTACCTCCTTGGAGAAAATGTCTCTGACCACCCAATTAAAATGTCACTCTTTAGCCGGGCTTGGTGGCTCAGCCTGTAATCCCAGCGCTGTGGGAGGCCGAGGTGAGTGGATTGCCTGAGCCCGTGGGCTTGAGACCCGCCTGGGCAACTTGGCGAGACCTCATCTCTACAATAAATCAAAAAAATTAGCCAGGTGTGGTAGTACGCGCCTGTGGTTCCAGCTACCTGGAAGGCTGAGGCGGAAGGATCGCCGGAGCCCAGCAGGTAGAGGCTGCGGTGGCCAGGAGTGGCCACTGCACTCCAGTCTGGGCGACGGAGTGAGACTCCAACTCAAAAAAAAAAAAAAAAAAGTCACTCTCCCCCAATTCAGCTTTATTGTTTACTATAAACCACAATAATAATGTATGTATTTAAAATATATGTATTTTAAAAATGCGGTTATTATCTGAATTTCCCATTGAAATGCAAGCTCATTGAAGGCCACTGTTTGGTTGACTGTTTAACGCCTAGAGTGGGTTCCTCAGAGCAGCACCTGGCACTTAGTGGAAGTGCAAACCACTTCAACCTTTGTGGAAAATAGAGTGGTGATTTCTAAAGGAACTAGAAATTGACCTTCCATACAATCTAGCAATCCCCCTTCTGAGAATATACCCAGAGAATATATTCTACAATAAAGACACCTGCATACCTATGTTTATTACTGCACTTTTCACAATAGCAAAAACATGGAATCAAACCTATTGCCCATCAAAGCTGGACTGGATAAAGAAATTGTGGATGGAATTGTGGATGGTATATACGATGGAACACTACGTAGTCACAAAGAAGGACAAAATAATGGATTTTGCAGCAAATTGGATGAAGTTGGAAACAATCATACAGTGATCTATCACAGAAACAAAGAACTGAAAACCACATGTTCACACTCATAAATGGAGTCTGAACATTAACCACATTGACACAAGGGAGGAATTGGCAGTAGCAGGACACTGCTGGGGGTGGGTAGGGGGAATGTGGCAACATAAGGGTACCTAGTCCTAACCCAGGAGAAGTGAGGACTGGTTGGAAGCCCAAATTCACCTGCACATAGATTACTTATGTACCTAATCCTGATTTGTAGCCCATATCTCTATAATAAAGTAAAAAAACAAAAAACAAAAAACAAAAAACCCCACAAAAACCCAAACCTTTTATGAGTTGACTTTACTTTCAAAAGTTATACTGAATATAAAAAAAGAACACAAAATGGAAAATATAACTTGGTTATATTTCATTGTAGTTGGAAGGTTTAATCTGGATTATTGATTGCTAGTAAGCCTTCCAGTGACTAAACACTTTTTAGGCTTTATATAAGAACTGCACTCTGGTACACAATGGTGCACTATTAGAAACTTGGCACAGATCATCAAGAAAGATGCAAATAGGTGCCGTTTAGCTTTTGCAAGAATTTCCATGGGGCCTGTTACATTTAGAGAAGTCAAGTCAGATTATCTTTCTTACGGAGGAACATGCAGCATGAGTATGAGATTTGATAACACCTATTAAACATATGTGGAAATAGCTAATGTTTAGTGACTAATAATAGCTAACTTTTCCAGTGCCAGACAGTGTTTTAACTACCTTACACTAATTAGTTTTTTTTAATATTCACTACAACCCTTTGAGGTAAGTTTTGTCATTAGCCCCTGTTATATAATCAAGGATTTGACTGGCCTTTCCCACTGGTTCACAAGGGGCAGTCTTTAAGTCCTTGGAATTTCCTGAGTGATAGGAGTGTTTTTGCTCTTCATGGTGGTCTCTGATGGATCATGCTAATGTGATGGCTCATGGTAGTTCTCTTTCAGGATGAGAGCTGGCTCTGCTGGAAAGACCAGCTATGTGATTAGCGAGTTGGGGCTTTGACACATGCAATATCAGGCCAATCTCTTCGTGGTGGAGGACTGGAGATTGAGTCCAATTACATGGTCAATGATTCTGTCAGTCATACCTATATAATGAAACCCAAGTAAAATCTTGGACACAGAAGCTTGGGTGGGGTTGGTGTGTCAGGACCCCACAGGAAGAAGCCTCGGAAGCTTTGGATTTGGATTTGAGACCCTCCTAGACCACATCCTGTGTGTTACTTTCTTTTTACTGATTCTAACATGTATCCTTTTGCTGTAATAAAACTGTGATAGTACAGTGCTTTCCTGAGTTCTGTGAGTTGTTCTAGCAAATTATCAAACCTGGAGAGTTTGTGAGAGCCTCCAAATTTGCAGCCATTTCGTTCAGAAATTCATGTGGCCTGGGAACCCCTGAGTCTGTGGCTAGTGTTTGAAGTGAGGGTAGTCTTGTGATATTTGAACCTGTAGTCTGTGAAGTTTCATCTAATTCCAGGTAAAGTCAGAATTGCATTGTAACAGTCTCACTTTTCAGAGAGAAAAATAGAGGAAGGCAGAGGTCAAATAATCTGACCAAAGTCTCACAACTAGTGAGTGGTAGCGTAAGGAATTAAATCCAGGCTATTTTAGGGGAGAAAAATAATTTTTCCTCTCTCCTTTAAAATTCTTGGACCTCAGTAAGCTGGGATCCCTGCAATGAAAGGGAGGTTAACAGGAGAAAAACAAACTGCAGTTTATTAACATGTGTACTTCACATAAACATGGGGGAAAACTCAAGGAGAGAGTAACTCTCTGAGGTAGCTTAGAATTCGGGCTTATATAATCTTCAGCTGAAGACAAAAGAGAGAAGGGTGTGGGGAAGGCCAGTTATGGGGAGGTGACCAGGAATATACATAAGCAAGAGGAAGGTTTGTTCTTGTGATTTAGTTATTCTTCTCTCCCTGTTATAGAAAGAGAGACAACCTTGCTTTATAAGAGAGACAACACTTCCTTTATAAGTGTAAATTTACCCTACAAAAGGGTAACTTCTGTTTTCAGAGCTTCTCTTGTTTCTCAAAATAATCAGCTCAAAATAATCCTCAAGCGAGAGTAGCATATTTTTTGGGTGGCATATTCTGCTACCTTCACTCTTTGCCAGTAGAAGTTTTCTGCTCTTAATTATTATGCTGCTTTCTCTCTCGCTTGAAGAACTCATTTCAGTTTTCAACAGGTGTAGGATTAGAATGAACTCACTAGAATTCATTACCCTGCCCACACCTTGATTTTGAACTTCTGGCCCTCGGAACTCTGAGAGAATAAATTTCTATTGTTTTAACCCACCTAGTTTGTGGTCATTTGTTACAACAGCCCCACGAAACTATGACAATATTTCAAGTTTAATCTGACTCAAACAGAACTCTTGATCTTCCCCCACCTGAAATCGATTTTCCTATCTTGCTTTCTCAGCTGGTGGTAATTTTACCCACCCAGTTGCTAAACCAAGATTTGAGGGGTCATCCTCAATTCCTCTTTTCCTTGCCTCCCACATTTCATTTTCTACATACTTGCTGCTTTTACCTTCGAGAGAGACCTACCTTTTCTGCCTCCATTTCTTTCCAACTCCATTGTTATTAACCTGCTCGCAGCCACCGCCATCTCTGGCTTGAACTATAATCATGCCTTCCTTACTGATCTCCCTCCTTAAGTTCTTGTCCCATTGCACTTAGAATAAAACCCAAATTTCTTACCCTGGCTAACAAGGCATTATAAACAGATATCCTTTTTGTTTCTCAACTAGAACTACTCATTCTCACCTTAGGCCTTTGCACTGGTGGTTGCCTCTGCCTGGTATGTGTTTTCCCTGTTCTTGATGCAACCAGTTTCTTCTTGTCAGTTAAATCACAGCTTCAGTGTTACTTCTCCAGGAGACCTTTTCCTGATCACCTGATTTCACTGGTCTTCCTGGTATTTACTCTCTGCTGCCTTAGCCTATTAAAATTCTTTGCATTGTGATCATTGTTCTCTCATATGCCTTCTTATTTGTTCATCTTTCCCCACTATAATATAAGCCTTATGAGAAGAGAGAACATGTTTGCTTGGTTCACCACTACTTTGCCAATGTCTTAGCAGTCTTTGGCATATAAGAGAAATTCAGCAAATATTTGTTAAATGAATAACTTCATCCACTCCACCCCTTGCAACACTTATACGGGAAATATTGACACAGGTTTTCAAGCATAGAGCTTTGAAAGCTTGGGCAAGTCAACTAGAGAAGGGTGAACAATGATCTAACATGATCGTTGTTTCTTGATGAGTCTTTTACACATTTTAGCTTCCTTTTGGATGTGTAGAGTTCTTTCCCTGCTGTTGACAAACACTGAACCCACCAAATTTGAAAGAGTGTATGTAACACACACACACACACACGCACACACACACACACACGCACAAACATGGTGCCAAGAAAGGAAAAAGCTGTATTAAAATTGTGATACTTAATATATACCAATAACAAAAGATGAATACAAGTCATGTTTGACTTCTGCGATTACAAGGAGTGCTCAAAGTGGTTACTATCAATGTCTAGACACTTCTGATTACAGCAATCATCTATTAAAATGTGTATGCTTTTTTTGGCACCCCTGCATATTTTATATGGGGGCCTCAAGAAAACCTGAAATTATCTTTTGGAAGGTGGGTCCCTTGTAGTACAGGTTTCCTATGCTAGATACGTGTCCCAGGAGCCCATTTGCATCAGTGTTCCAGCTAGCATTTTTGTGAGAGACTGAGTTTGGCTTCAGTGAATTATTTTTTGGAGACTCTTTCAACGTGTTTGCCCATTTAATTATGGATGATTTATGAGTGTACCTGCCCACACCATGCTGAGTGTTCAACAATTTTTGACCCAAACTGGCATGACCCCTGTGCCCCACCTTCCCTATTCACCTGATTTTTTTTTTTCCCCTGGATGAAAAAAGTCTTCAGAGAGAAACATTTTGCCAGTGTGGAAGAGGCTAAACAAAAAAATGACAGAAGCACTAAAAGGCATCAAAGTTGACGAGTTCAAAAACTGCTTTGAACAGTGAAAAAAGCATTTTGATAGGTGTATTGGCTCAAACAAAGAGTACTTTGAAAGTGACTGAAGTTTAAGCATGTAAGAATAAAAAAATTCCAGGTTTTTGGGGGACTGTGTGTGTGTGTGTGTGTGTGTGTGTGTGTGTGTATCCAGTATGCTTATTTCCCAAAGCATGCATGGCACCTTTAAATTTGTTAGTATTGTGGGGGAGTAATCATTATATAAAATGAGTGAATAAATGTTCTCTTCAGTGTGCCTACACACCATTAAAACCTATTGAAGCATGCCTAATTTAATCACTTTAAATCACCTACACTCAGTAAAAATAATTTTTACACTTCACTGATAGTTTTGGAAATCTTGATTGTTATTAGAAAACAATGAAAAACAAATGAGCACATTTCTGATACAGGACCACCTTCTAAAGAAGCAGTTAACAATTGTCTTAACTCTTTCTTTTTAAAATATGAATTCTAATTTGATATCTATTTAACTCATGCTTTCAGAAGTTGAACTTTAGATTGATGTAAAAATGCTTGATAAATTCATGTGCTATCTGAACACAAGTGATACCCTAACAATTATCCTAACCCCAAACTACCTGTGTTTGTGTGGTGTCTGAGATAATAATGCTTTTTTACATTTTTAAATGTTTGAAACAAAAATTAAAGAAATAGTATTTTGAGACACATGAAAATGATATAAAATTCAAATTCCAGTGTCCATAAATAAAGTTTTATTGAAACACAGCCATATTCATTCATGTATATACTGCCTATGATAGCTGCTTTCCCTCTACACTTGCAGTGTTGGGTAGTTGTGACAGAGACCATATAGACCACAAAGTCTAGATATTGGTTATCTAGCGTTTCACAGATAAGTTTGCTGATATTGTATTTGAATAATATTTAAACAACATTTTCATTGCTCTGTTCATCTTTTTTTTGAGTTGGAGTCTTACTTCGTCACCCAGACTGGAGTGCAGTGGCCGCTCCCGGCCACTGCAGCCTCGACCTGCTGGGCTCTGGTGATCCTTCCGCCTCAGCCCTCCAAGTAGCTGGAACTACAGGCATGTGCTATCATGCCCGGCTAATTTTTTGGTTTATTGTAGAGATGAGGTCTTATCAAGTTGCCCAGGCGGGTCTCGAACCCACGGGCTCAGGCAATCCACTCACCTCAGCCTCCCAGAGTGCGGGATTACAGGCTGAGCCACAGAGCCCAGCTGCTCTGTTCATCTTAACCATCTAATTAGAAGACAGCATTAGCAGTATATTTAAATTGAGACCAGTATTTTCTTGTTTCTAAGAATTGTCACCATTCAGTATAAAAACAGCAACAAAGACAGAGAAAATTGAGTTATGCACATCAAGTGTAATAGCATATATCCATGGAACGCATTAGTTAAATATGTTCTTCCCTAGGCTATATGGGAGCAGGAGTCTGTCTTTGTTGGGGCATCTATCTATATTCAGGTACAATATTCAATCAAACATGTATTTAAAGTCCTTGGTGTTGTGACACAAAGATGAATGAGGAAGTCCCTATTCTTCAGGAGCTTGTGATTGAGCAGGACATTCACATTCTCATTTAATTCCCATGCACTCACCACTGTTTTAGAAACGAGGCAGCAGAAATACAGAGAGATGAGGCAGTTTTTCTAAGCCACCTGTAAACAGTTGAAATACTGTGGGTTTTTTTTTTTTCTGGATTCTGGTTAACATAGTAATTCCAAAGACAGACACGCTTTTATAAATGGCACAATGCTAAGCAACTGTGTAGGAAGAAGAAAGGACCTGAGGATCGTCCAGTTCAGTCAGTACACTTCAGAATGAATTCCTGGGCATGTCGTGTCTTTCAACATCTGTCAGATTCCTATAGACTCTCCAGGCTGACATGGCTAAAGGTCAAGCACAGAAGATATGGGGAATGGGAGGGCATCGGGCCCCCCATTTTCTAAAGGACCGTGTCCTTTAGAAAATATATTTCAGTGGATCACAGACACCATACCAACTTTCCCACTTAAAAAAAA
Organism: Tarsius wallacei; assembly: GCA_963574415.1. Taxonomy (NCBI): domain Eukaryota; kingdom Metazoa; phylum Chordata; class Mammalia; order Primates; family Tarsiidae; genus Tarsius; species Tarsius wallacei. The sequence goes on along the minus strand of CAUYQG010139433.1, from coordinate 17,438 downwards.
ATGTCAAAATAGACTCGGTGGAACCCTGAACAGTGTAATAACGTAAGGGAAAGCTGCGGGGTTGCTGGGAGAAGCTGTGAAGTGTGACCTTTCTCAGATGAGAATGTGCTGACCCACTTCCATTCCAGGTAGAGAATAAATTCGGGTAATGATATGTGCTGCTGTCCTGTGGAGCCCCCACGTGGCCTTACAGACGGGCACAGGGCCAGAGCTCAGAGCAGTCACGTAATAGAGATACCGGTAGTCATCTCTGTGGTTTCAACTGAAAAGGCAATTCAGAAGTTTAATAAAGGTCTACACTGTCGCCTTTGCCATCATAAGAAGGAAATGGTCCCTCCCTCCAGCATGAGCTATTTCTGTAATGTAGGAACTTTAAGAGAAAAAGTATTATATAATCAGAAGAGCAGAGAGCGAGGAGCGTAAGCACTTGCCCTACACCTTTGAGAACTGGCTGATTCAGACCACCTTCTTATGATAACATGTAGGGACTGACTTTTCATTTCACTTATTGATTCATTTAATCTTCCATACGTATTTTTCTTGGGTTTATCCCCAGGAGGGTGGTTAGAACTGACATAAATTTTTCAAATGAGATTCCCCAGAATCGTAATAGAAACAAATATTATTGCTAATTCGAATGATCCTACAATTGTGTAGAACTACAATTGTATAGTTAGCAATAATATATAGTTTCAAATAACTAGAAGGAGACTATTAAATATTCTCAATACAAGTAAATGTGTTTGAGATACTGGACATGTTAACTATCCTGATCTGATCAGTATGCATTATATGTGTGTGTGTGTGTGTGTGTGTGTGTTTGTATGTATACAAAAACATCACTATGTACCCCCTGCATAGGTACCATTGTTTATTTATTTATTTATTTTTGAGTTGGAATCTCACTCTCTCCCAGACTGGAGTACAGTGGCTGCTCCCGGCCACTGCGGCCTCGACCTGCTGGGCTCCGGTGATCCTTCCGCCTCAGCCTTCCAAGTAGCTGGAACTACAGATGCGCGCTACCACGCCCGACTAATTTTTGATTTACTGTAGAGATGAGGTCTCGCCAAGTTGCCCAGGCGGGTCTCGAACCCGTGGGCTCAGGCAATCCACTCACCTCAGCCTCCCAAAGTGTGGGATTACAGGCTGAGCCACCGAGCCTGGCTGGTACCATTGTTATTGTCAATTAAAAAATAAAATTTTTTAAAAATTAGAAAAAATAGCCCCAAATGAAGTTCAATCTCATAGTAAAAGCACATCCAAGAATAGTATAATAAACATTCATAAACTCATGACCTATATTTGTTTACTAACATTTGTCACCTTTGTGCTTGGACGCTATCTCTCTCTTGCTATTCCATGTAAGAACAGCTTTCCTGAAACATGTGGACTGTCACTCTTAGGAGCTGGAAGAGATCTTAAGTATTGCCTTCTCATGCATGGAAGGAAAAGAGTAGACAGCTTATAATTTTTTTTTCTTTTTCGGGACCATTGGAGAGTTAGCTGTCACCTTCCTGATACTTCCCTCTTCAGTTCCTGTTTTCTAAGAAATGGACATTCTTTGACATAACCAAATAATATCATACTCAAGATATCAACATGAACACAACACTATTATCTAATTTGCTGTCCATATTAAACATTTCACAATTGTCCCAACAACATCCTTCATAGGTATTTTATTATTATTATTATTATTTTTATATATACTTTTTGAGTTGGAGTCTCACTCTGTCGCCCAGACTGGAGTGCAGTGGCCGCTCCCGGCCACCGCAGCCTCGACCTGCTGGGCTCTGGCGATCCTTCTGCCTCAGCCTTCCGAGGCTGGCGCGTGCTACCACGCCTGGCTGATTTTTTTTGGTTTATTGTAGAGATGAGGTTTCACTTGCCCAGGCAGGTCTCGAACCCGCGGGCTCAGGCAATCCACTCACCTCAGCCTCCCAAGGCGCGGGATTACAGGCTGAGCCACCGAGCCCGGCCTTCATAGGTATTTTAAAAAGCTTTTTAAAAAAAAGTCAAAAATTCAGGATCGTGCGTTGCATTTACTTGTCATACCTTTTCAGGGTTCTTTAATTTAGGGCAATCTTTTGACCCTTTGAGGAGTCTTTTTTTTGGCCTTTTAAAGAGTCAATTTTAGTTGTTTTGCAGATTGTCCTTCAATTTGGATTTGTCCAGTGATTTTCTCATGATTCAGGTTAAATATCTTTTGGCAGAAATGCTACAGAGCTATATATCTCACCCTTCTCAGTAATCTAATTAGGTAACATATTAGATCAGTTTGTGCTATTATCAGCTATGTTAAATTTGAACTTTCGATTAAAATGAGGTCCATCAGATTTCCCCACTATTAAATACATATTTCTCTTTTAAATTAATAGTATCTGGGGGAGCAATATTTTCAAACTATGTTAATATCTTGTTCTTCAACAATTTTTCATCCACATATCATTGATTCTTTATCTCAATCAGTTATTTTTATGGTGGCTACAAGTGGTGATTTTTAAATTAAATTTTTTTTGCCTGGACTGGAGTGCAGTGGCATGCTCACAGCCACTGCAACTTCAGCCCGCTGAGCTCAGATGATCCTTCTGCCTCAGCCTTCCAAGTAGCTGAAACTACATGTGTGCGCCACCATGCCTGGCTAATTTAAAAAAAAAAATCTATTGTAGAGATGAGGTCTCACCATGTTGCCCAGGCTAGTCTCCAACACCTCGGCTCAGGCAATCCTCTTGCCTCTGACTCACAAAGTGGTAGGATACAAGTGTGAGACACCACATCTTGCCTGATTTTTGAATTCTATCTTCCCTTCTGCATTTATTAGTTAGAATTTTTTTTTGCAAAGTAGTATTTATTTCAAAGTATTTCATCCCACTTAAAAATATTTTTTATTTATCATTGTTATACAATATATATAACCACATAATACATATATACATATATATTATATTTGTATGAAATCATTTTAAAAAATTTATTGTGTTGTAATTAGTTTCTGCTGTTTTTTCATTAGTATGGTACTTGAGTCAGAATCAGGTTAATTTAGATGCACACCAACTTACTTCTGCTGCTGGGAAGCTGATATGTGTGACTATGAATTCTAGCTTGGACAAGAGCTCTCCTGCGACATGTTGACTATGGTTCTTAAGACTTGCAGAGATCTTAAGCATTATTTCCTTACAGTTAGTAGGAATCACATACCTAATGTCTCGTCCATCGGTGGGAACAGTCTATATACTATTCTATTTGCTCTCTTCTCTGGAATGCACATCTTCTTCCCAGTCAAGATGCCCTCATGCATCAAATTCATCACACATCTTCTGCCATCTGGTGGTAGGTTACTAAGTCAACAAGAAGAGACCAGGCAGACAAAGTCTACAGATATTTGGAGACCAAAGTAGGATCTGTGCTGTCTGATAGAGTCCACACATCAAATGACAGTGGCCAGTCAGCATATCAACTGTTTTGACGTAGGACTCTTTTATTTTAAATGCGTGTGACTTTCGGGGGGGAGAGAAAAGAAGAAACAGTTACTGGTCTCTGTGCTGGGACCTGTTACAAATGTTACCCAAGTTAAACTTCAAGTAGCTCTAGAAGGTAGATGCTATTATCCTTATTTTATAGGTCAGAAAAGAAAGAATCAAATAATCTGTCATGGTCATTCATCTGGTGGAGTCAATATTTAAAACAAATTTGTCATATTTGAAGCCTGGGTTTTTTCTTTCATTACACAAAATCTCAGATTGAAATCAAATGGGATATACACAATAAAAACAATAAAAACGTGTTCAAATATTATAATATATACTTTAAAACACTTGATTTAAAGATCCAGGGATATTTCTACCTTAAACTTTTGAGTAGCTAGGACTACAGACCAATGCCAAAATGCCCAGCTGACTTTTTCAGTGGATACTTAATCAGTTAGTCACCAATATCAGACTTCTTCATTTCCATATTAAATTTAAGAAAGGCAAGTATTTAAAAAGTACTGAACTTAGTGACCATGGAGTTGCTGTGAACATTAAATCAAGTAACGTATGTGAAGTTATCTCAGTATATCTCTTTTTATTTTAAATATGTGGGGTACAATTCAGGATTAGGTATACAAGTGGTCATTGTACAGGTAACGTTTGGCCTCCCTTTGGTTCTCACTTCGCCTGGTTTGAGATCAGGTACCCTTAAATGTACTCTCCCCTCTCCCTCCCTTAGCAGTTTCTGGCTACTACTCATCCCTTTCTTATGCTATTGTGGTAAATGTTCAGGGTCTGCTTATGAGTGAGAACATGTGGTACTCAGTTCTTTATTTCTGTGATAGAGTGCTGAGTATTATAGCATCCAAGTTGCTGCGAGTCCATGATGACAATCTCGTTAGTTATGAGAAAAGTGAGTGGGAATCCTTTGAAGTTGGTAAATAGTCCTTAGGCCTGAAGACTTTCATGATGTGTCTTCTTAGAGACGCTTCAACGAGTTGCTCTTGATTTTTCTCCTTGATTCTCTATTTAAGTTAAAGTGGTTCTTGGTCATCCATGATGCCATCCATGACTGATAAATGGAGAGTCTTAACTTTTCTTCTCTGCTTGTTGTTCTAGATTGTCAGGACTTTTCTTTTCTACTTGTTGTTCTAGATTGTCAGGACTCAACCTGTGACAATTTGAACTCATTGAGGACAAACTTATTTTAGGCTATATTTCTAAGGTACATTGTAGATTTTGATATTTATATGAATGCTGGTGAAACAAAACATGAAGCATTGTCTTTCATTATCTTCAATTTTTTTGGCATATACATGTGTAACTCTCCCTTTACTAATAGCTTATCAACTAGAAATGCATGATATTTTAATTTATTTGATCAATTTTTGACTTATATGTTATCATTTCATAAATCAATTTGTTGTAGATTTATTTAAAAATACTTACTGAATATCTATTATATGCTAGGTACTTAGTCACTTTACAAGGTAGGATTTAATAAAAAAGATTAGTTAATGTAAAAATCCATGTGCCAAGCACTCTGCTTGGCAATATAAAAGTGAATGAGATATGGTCTTTTCTCTCAAGGAACTTGAAGAATGTTTATCATCACAACTCAGTGACATTAATATTATTAAATGCATTTACTGGGAGATTAAAAAACTGGAACTTAAGAAAACTAAAATAACTTACGTAATGTTACACAAGGATTAGTGGTAGCATTGTAATTTGAGTCAATTAACTATTTTTATAATATTCTATTTTATTTCCCAGATTGGCTTTTAAAACTATATCTCTTTATGTTTTTTTAAGACAATGACCTGAGAGAAAAATATGCGTCCTTAACTTATTACAGTCTATTTAGAATCAATATTATACAACTTCCCACATAATATAACAATCATATAACAGTATACTTTCATTTTCCCCCTCTCCAATCTTTGAGATCTTGTTTATCATACATTTTATTTATAAGTACGTTATAAACCTCACATGTTGCTGTTAGTTTTTTTTTAAACAGGAAATTCTCTTTTAAAGACATTTAAATAAAGATTAAATCATATGTATTTTTTCATTAGCTGCCATTCCTGGTGCTCTACATTCCTTCACATAGATTCTTATTTACGTGTGATAACATTTTCATTCTTTTGACATTTCATGTACAAATAGTGCAGAACTTTGGCAATAAATCCAGTCAGCTTTTTATGTCTGAAAATGTCTTTATTTTGCATTCATTTTTGCAGCATATTTTTGCTGGATATAGAGTTTGAGGCTGACAGTTGTTTTTTCTTTTGGTATCTTTTTTTGTGTGTGTGTGTGTGTTGGAGTCTCACTCTGTCGCCCAGACTGGAGTGCAGTGGTCGCTCCCAGCCACCACAGCCTCGACCTGCTGGGCTCCGGTGATCCTTCCACCTCAGCCTTCCAAGGAGCTGGAACTACGGGTGCGTGCTACCACGCCCGGCTAATTTTTGATTTATTGTAGAGATGAGGTCTCTCCAAGTTGCCCAGGCGGGTCTCGAACCGGCGGGCTCAGGCAATCCACTCATCTCAGCCTCCCAAAGCGCGGGATTACAGGCTGAGCCACCGAGCCCGGCTTCTTTTGGTATCTTAAAGATGTTGCTCTATTGTCTTCTTGTTTCCTTTGTTTCAGAAGTCTACTCCCATCCTTACCTCTGTTCTTTTTTTATGTAACATATTTCCTTGTCCCCTTCTTTGGTGCTCTTAATTTTTTCTCTTTATCACTGCTTTTGAACAATTTAATTATGATGTATCTTGGTAGTTTAATTCATATTTCTCATGTTTTGACTTTGCTGAGTTTCTTTGATCTGTGGGTTTGTTGTTTAAATAAATTCAGAAAAATTTTTCCACCATTTTTAAAAAACCTTTTGTTGAGTTCCTCTCTTTCTTTTCTCTCCTTTAGTGACTCCGAATATATAAATATTGGGCCACTTGAAGTTGGCCCACAGTTCACTGTGCTCTGTTAATTTTTGTAAATTCTTTTTCTTTTTGTAATTAATTTTGTGTAGTCTCAATGCAATTTCTTCAAGTATTTGCTTCTTTATTATCCAATATGTCATTATTCCCACCCAGGGTAATTTTCATTTCAGCCTTTGTAGATTTCATGTCTTGAAGTCTGATTGTCCCAACTTCCTGGCTTTACAGAGTCTTCCTCTGTTTTTTGTACTTCTTGTCTCTCCTTAACATTTTGAACATATGACATACGGTAATAATAATAATGATTGTTTTTGTTTGTGTATGTTAATTCCAGCATAGGTCTCAGTTCTGGGTTGATTTTGGTTGATTGAATTATCTCCTTATAGTAGGTTGTATATTCTGGCTCCTTTGTGTGCCTGATAATTTTTGCTTGGATGCCTGGCATTGTAAATTTTATTCTGTTGGGGGCTGGATATTTTTATATTCCTATAGATATTTTTGTGCTTTGTTCTGTATGCAGCTAAGTTACTTGAAAATAACTTGAGCCTTTTGGGTCTTGCTTGTATAATTTGGTAAGTGTGACCAGAGCATCATTTGGTCTAGGAATAATTTTTCACCATTTCTAAGGCAATACCCTCCTGAGTACTCGACTCAATGTCCCATGAAAAATGTGATTCTCTAGTCTGGCTGATGATAACAGGCACCAATCATTGTCCTATGTGACCGTTGGGTACTATTTCCTCTAATTCCCTGGCCACAGGTACTTTCTCCATATGAAAGTGCTGAATATTTGATGGAAATGCTCTGAAGATTTCCAGGTTTCTGTTTTTGTGTGCAGATATCCCCTTTCTGGTACTCTGTCTTGCACACTCTAGCTGCCTTGCTTTTCTGGATTCTGAGTTCCATTTTCTCAAATCAGAAAGCAAGGTTTGCCTGGTTTATCTCTCCCTGGGCAGTAGCCTTGAAACTCTCAAGCCGGAAGCTGTGATAGACATAAGTTCCACCTTACTTATTTCCTGTCTCTCACTATCATCTGCTGACTGACGTCCAGTGTCTTGAAAACCACAGTTTTATGTTTTTTATTTCATACATTGTATTTTTCAGTTTTTAAATTTTCATTTGGCTCTTTTTTTTTTTTAAGTTGGAGTCTCTCTCTGTCACCCAGGTTGGCATACAGTGGCTTGATTACAGCTCACTGCAGCCTTAACCTCTTGGACTTCCATCTCAGTCTCCCGAGTAGCTGGACTACAGGTGCATGCCACCACACCCAGCTAATTTTATTTTTTTAATTGTTTGTGGTAACAAGGTCTTGCTATGTTGCCCAGGCTGGTCTCAAACTCCTGGACTCAAGTGGTCCTCCCATCGCTGACTCTCAATGTGCTGAGCTTATAGGGATGAGTCACTGTGCCTGACCAAAATTTTTAAACATGCTTATAATAATTTTTAAGGATACTTCTCTAATAAGTCTGACATCTGCATTCTTCTTGGAAACTGTTTCTACTGGCTATTTTTTCTTTTGATTAAAACTCATTTTTAAAACTTATTTGTCTGTATAGCAGTTTTTAAAAGTATATACTGTACATTGTGGATATTACATGATTTATAGTTTATGATGTTTTCTTCAAAGAATGTCGAGGTTTTTTTTTTTTTGTCTGGCTGACAGTTAATTTTTGGTGGATCACTTAGATCCTGGACAGTGGTGGTTCTTGACCATGAGTTATTTTGCTCCCTTCAACCCATGAAACATTTGACAGTGCACAAAGACATTTTTGGTTGTCACAACTTGATGGTAATGGTGGCATGTAGAAGGCAGAGATCATGAGGGCTACCAAGTATCCTACAGTTCCCAGGATAACACCACCTAACAAGGAATTATCCACTATTTCAGTAGTGCTGGGGTTGAGAAACCTTAGGTTTTAGATTTTGTTAGAGAGGGTCTATTTCAGGTTCTCCCCTGTCCCAGAGCGTGTCCACTACTCTAGGGCATGGTTTTTATTCCCAAGGCATAGCCTTTCAGGGAATGTAGACGGCCCAGTTATCAAGTGAAGTCTCTTCACTCTACTCTGACGGGCTATGACTCAGCTTTACAAGCTCTGGTATCCTCATTTGGGCGACACCTTCCACCAGCTGGTTTTGATTGTCCCCCTGAGTCTTACCTGGTACATGTGTAGTCCAGTGCTGGGTCCTGGACAGCACCTGCACGCAGAGCTTTGGGGACTTCTCTTTTGGCATCTTTCCTAGTTCAAGTCCCTTGCCCTGAAATTCCAACCTTCTCAGCAATGCTGAACTTCAAGCTCTGTCTCCTCTGCCTAATGAGATGGCCACTTTCTGTACTTCTGTTCAGAAAGCATTATAGACAGAAATGTGGGATCAAAATGAAGTTCATCTCACATGTTTCTCTTCTGTTGAGAAACAGAGAGTCCTGTGCAGTTTGTGGCCCAGTGTCTGGCAACAATTGCTTCAAATATTGTGTTCGGTTTTGTAATTTACAACAGGAGTGTGATTGTGGTACCAGTCATTCATTCTGTCAGGACCAGAGGTAGATATCCTAAAAATAGAATTTGAATCCCAACTCTAAATCTCAGTTTTCTGCCTCATTCTTTGAGAGTAAAAGTTGTTCTTTTAATCAGAAGTAATGATTTGATAATAGATGAAGATGAAATTATAGTTTCCTTCCCTAGGAAACGCTGAGAGGACTATTTCTGCTAGAGTTGCCTTCTTATCCCATTCTCCAATACCACTTCCACGCTGCCTACTAGCACCATATAAATGGTGTCTTCTCTACCAGAGACAATAATAGCTAACTGTATTGAATAACTCATGGTCAAGAACAGCCACTGTCCAGGGTCTGTGTGATCCACCAAAAATTAGCTGTCATTTAATTTTTTTTCATTGCTGGGCACTGTGCCAAAAATGCACATGTGTTCTGTTTTGTTTAATGTTCGCAACAGCCCTGTTTTACTTATAGGGAAACTGAGGTTCCAAGAGGTTAAGTAACTTGTCCATGTTTCCAGACCCAGTTCAGTGACAGAGCTGAGACAGACACCTAAGTCTGTGTGACTCCAAAGCCTCAATTGTGTATCAGTTAGGTCAGGCTAATTGCTGTAGCAAACAACTTTCAAATCTCAAGGACAGAACACAATAACAGTTTATGAAAGCATCCTCATTCACATCCCATTCTAGCCCAGGTTAGGAAGAAGTCAGCCTCCCACAGTCCTTCCTTCTCATGGCCCCATCATTCCCTGGGGCCTTGGAGTTTTCTGCTGTTCTACTTTAGAAGACAAAAAAGAGAAAGTGGAAGATCAAGCTGGAAGATTTATTTATTTTTTGCTATGCATGACTTTAATAAAGACAGATATTAGGAAAATAATATATAAAAAAATACTGCGCTTGTATGTTCATTGCAGCACTATTCACAATAGCAAAATCATGAACCAACTCAAGTGTCCACCAACGGTTGACTGGATAAAGAAAATGTGGCATATATACACCATGGAATAATACATAGCCATCAAAAAGAGTGAAATTATGTCCTTTGCAGCAACATGGAGCTGGAGATCATCGTCCTAAATGAACTGATCTAGATGAAAGATTTTAAGGCCAGCAAGTGGAGAACATCATCTCTGATCACATTCAGTAGGCAGAAGTCAGTTACCAAGCCCCTCCTAATCACCGGGAGGCTGGAAAATGTAGTCTAGCTGTGTACTGGGAAGAAAAAAAGGGAAGGGTTTCAGTGAAAAACTAGTTAGTTTTTGCCATAACACATTAAGCCAAATCCCCTCTAAGTTGCTCCTTGGGGAGTATTTATACACTTTGCCCTAAATGGAGTTTTTTTAGTCTGAGACCTGGCTCAGGGTCCCGAATAATTCTCTAGGCTAGTGAAAGTTGACACAAGTCATACCCTGAGAAGATTTAGATCTTTAGTTCATGTGTTCCTTATATTTTTTTTCGTAGGACCAATAATGCATATTGCCATCATCATTCCCAGTTTTAAATAAAAACTTTTATTATTAAATTTTTGATATTCTGATCTACAGGTGGTATCTACATTATTTGTATTAAAGTGCTTTCCCACCATTCCCTCATGTCAGATTCCTCGGACCTGGGTCATCATGGAGTCACACCTTGTTTTCTGGCCTTTGTCTTGTCCCTGTATCAGGCACTTAGAGTGATATCATCCAGTGAAAACTTTGAGTCTATAAGCACAAAATGAGTGTCAGGAACTTTATAACGGGTCTGGAATTAATGCTAAATGAAAAATAAAAAACAAACAGACAAAAATCCCCAAAACACCAGTATGAGGAAGACACCTCCGACCGCGACTGGCTTAGGTTTCTTTGAGACGTGGCAGTGACACCTGGGAGACTAAGAGTTAACTTAGAAAGAGGCAGAGTGGCAAAATGCTTTAGTCAGATGGCCCTCCTCAGCCCACCTGAGTCTTTCCTTGGATTTCCCATGTGGCTCCCATCTGCTTGGCTGGAATGTTTGAATAAATTCCCTGAATTTCATTTCAAATGCACCTGCTCTAACCCAGGACCTCTGTTTCTCTTCTTGAGATGGCACTTGCAAATTCTCCCTGTCTTTGTGTCTTTCTTCCTAATTCATCCTACAGAAGACTGCAATGACCTTCTAAACGTGCAGTTCGTACCATGTCTTATTTTTGCTCAGAAATCTCCAGTGGCCCCTTTCCACCTCCAAGTCATGGCTCTATCCTGCATCTCTCCCTTGGTCTCTGTTTCTTCCGACATATACCCTCAGATACCGCTACACTGGTGCCCTCTGTGTCTCTAGAACTTGTTATGTGTGACCCCACATCCACACTTTCATTAGCGAAGTTTCCTGTACTTGGTTACTGACCCATTCTTGCTGCTCTTCCTCAAATCCTACCCAGTTTTAGGGCCCAAGTAACAACTGATGTCTACACCATGTTTCTGGTTAAACAAATATCTTTGTATTTGTGCCAGTCTGCTCTGTATCCCATCTTCCCTACTAGATCTTAACCCCCTGGGAATAGGTATCTTGTGAACCTTCCTATCCATCTCCCTCACTGCTCAGCGCCACCCCTTGTTCAATGCAGAAGCTTAGAAATGCTTATTGGGAAAAATTAGCTGCAACATCAACTGTATGAAGACCTGTTCTCTAAGTTAATATGGAAACTAATAACAAACTATCCTCAAAGTGATTTGACAATATGCTTGAGATTAACTAACTTCTGTACAACCTGAAAGTGCATTTAAAGGGTCTCTTTAAAAAAATAAGACAAAAAAAAAAGCATGGTCTAGAGCAAGCAGTAAAAAATTAATTTCTTCAAACAGTTCATTTAAAATAGATTCGCAGTGTTCTTTGATAGTCTGCATTTTCTTAAGAACATATTATATGCTCTAATTAGAAAAGAAGATGGAAATTATCCCCATAAAATGAGTTCTGATTTCCATTTTCCAAAAAGACGCCTTAAATGCTAGATGTTTCGTGTGCCAGGGATAGTGCCACTGCAGGGGTCTTCTCTAGCCATATTCTGGACACAGTTTTGCATCTAGAATGACTTTGCCCAGGAGAAGCATAACTTGTGTTGGAAGGCACGACTGCTTGTACAGTGGGAGGGGTCGCACACGAGAGAGATTCTTCAGAGAGAGTGTGTATCTTCATCAAAATTCTAAAGGCATGGGAGCTGCCATTCAAAGAGTTAACATCTGTGAAGAATAAAAAATGCAGTGGAGAGGTTTTAGGCAAAGCATGGGGAGACTGATAAAATTATCAGTGAATTAAACTCAGACAGATGGCTTTGGAAAGGGACGGAAATACAAGCCTTATGTAGACTATAATGACTCTCACTTTGACAGGGGCTTTGTCAACAGGGGAAGCCCTTTTTATTCTTTAATCTGCTTTTTAAAGCAGTTGGAAGTCAAATTCTTCTCTTTTTCCAAAGGTGTCGTTTAGGACTTATAGCAACAAAACCAACAATGGGCTTAAAAAGCAACCTGGACAGCCCCATTTGCCACCATGCCCAGTGTAGGTGCAAAGCATGGAGAAGCCCACGTAGGCATCACACGTGCTGCTTGTCCTTTTTGCTCTCAGATTGGCTGCCCACACCAATAGGTCCTTGGCAGTTTAAATATTTCTCTAGAACTGAGGCCAATCATTAACTTGGCTTATAGCTGCAGGATGACAAAGGGAGCTTCTAGTCATCAAAACAAAACAAAAACAATAACCCCACAAGACAAAAACAAAAAACAAAAAAACCCCAAAGCAAACAAACTCCTCAAAACTCATGGAATGAAGAGACACAAATCAACTGATCTCTGCTTTTCAAAATTTGTTTCTATCATTGTTGTTGATTGTTTTAAAAAAATATAGAGAGTGAGCCTAGAAAGACGAGTGGGTACTATTTTTCTACATTTAGACAAAAACAGTGAGTTGGTAATATGCTATTTCTCTCTTAGGGCTTCTTTTCTCCTTGTGGTTTCTATTTTATCTTCTCTTATTTGGCTCGAGGGACCCCCCCCTTCAGGTGACAAGACCCCACATATTCACGCTTGAATGCTGATGGCCAGCCAGGCTGCTTCTTTTTTTTTTTTTTTTTCAGGCTGCTTCTTAACGATGGACTTTGCTTTTGTTCCAGACCAGATGTTCTGTTTCTCCCTGGTAACAGTTTGCATTGTGGCACCTGATTATACGGTGCTCTCTGGAACCAGTGCCAGGGTAGCCTCCAAATCAGCCAGGAGCAGCGCTGAATCAATGAGACAGCTGGCAACCTCCCTGGGGAGGGAATGCTTTTACCTTTTTGATTCATGCAGTCTTCACTAGTTCAGATCCAGGATGCCACGAATGATTTTTCTTAGCGACAGGTGAGAACAAAGAAGCTAATTCAATAGAAGCTGGAGACTCGGTGTGCTATTGATTAAAAGGAGAAGACGATGAAGAGGAAATATACACACGGTCTAGTTCCATTTTTTCCATCACCGACTTCTACGCTTCTGTCTGTGTTGGGGTTGTCAGGTTTGCTGGGAGGAGAAGCTTGAAATCAAGAGCATTGTGTTTATTGACTTGGGATTAGGACTTTAATCTCGTCTCTGAGATTGCATGCTATCTTCAAAAGACGATTACTCCTTTTTAATTTTTTTAGCTGTAAAATTCACTGATCTATTGCTAACTTTGCTAAACATTCAAGGTTACTTTAATGGGTTCGTTCATATCATCCAGGATTTAATGTTTAGGATGAGCTTATTTATCAGGGCTATGGACTTGGGTAATAATCATCCATGTTTACACTCAAGCAAAGGATTACAACTCAGTTTGGATCTTTGCCCTGGGTGATGTAAATTTCAGGACACTTTTTGAGTCAGCAAGATCACGAGTCCTGGTCTGTCACTGCACTGTGAAAGCAGGCTGGTTCTTGAGCCATTTCAGTCAGAGAGCCCTTAGACAATGAGCTGGTACAATCTGGGGACTCCAGTCCTGCTATGGCTGAGAGGCACATGTGACAGCAACAGAAGTCAGGGACCCTACGACGCATCATCCCCATCAATCATGGTAGACATATTGGCAAAATGATGACAACACCCAATCACTGACCTTGGTGGGTCATCCTTTGTCACATAAGTAACAGAATAAGTCGGGGCAGTGGGTCTACCCACCACTAAATAGGAGAGATAAGCTGAGACAGTGACTGAGGGAACATGGGCATTAGTGGTAAATGTCCATATTTCTGAGCCAGGAAGAGTGGCTCTCTTATTGTTCGACTATAAAATGGGATGACATACTTCAGGAAGGAGGAAAGAATCAATGTCATCAGTGCATTCTTATAGCAATATGAGCTTGTCTCCCTAGCTAAGATCTCACTTGGAGAGGAGCAGATCTTGGGATAAATGTTAGCGATCTGTAGATGCTCTCCTAGATCTGTAGAATGTCTGTAGACACTCTCCTAGTGAGAATTACTATAACATGGGTTTGTTTACTTCAAATCTGAGAAAAAATGAGTCTAGCCAGTGAGCAAATCACATACACACTAGAGTTTCCACTCCATTTGCAACACATTGGCTCCCGGACATACAACTCAACAGTCAGTTGGTGACAGATGGCTCGGCTTGGGAATAGGAACAATTTAATTGGGCAATCTTGGCAATTTTCTCATGGTAACCCTAGAGTGTGTCTCTCCAGCAATCTTCCAAAGCTTCACAGTTACAAATGTCTTATCCCAACTCTGTTTTCTTGATTGGAGGCCCAGGCACCCACTTGTCATCCCAATACTCTGGGAGACTGAAGCAAGAGGATTGCTTGAGACCAAGAGTTTGAGATCAGCCTAGGCAACATAGCAAGACTTCATCTCTACAAAAAATACAAATAAAAAAATTAACTGGGTATGATGGTGTGCACCTGTAGTCCCAGCTACACAGGAGGCTGAAGCAGGAGGATCACCTGAGCCCAGAAGGTCAAGGCTGTAGTGAGCCTTGATCGTGCTACTGCACTCCAGCCTGGGCAAGAGCGAAACCCTGACTCAAACAAAAAATGACTTTATTGGTCTTAAAATGCAAGGAGAAATTCTTAGGAAAATACCTCAATAATGTGCTGCTGGGTATGTGGAGGGATCGAAGGCTCCAGAGGACAGAGGAAACAGGGAAGCAATTATGATCAAATTGCTTTTCACAGGAAAGTGAAGTTAGAACAGACAGAAGCAAGATCTACCTACTTATTTTCCAGATGGTGAGGAATTGTGCCATGTGGTAAGGAATTTGGTCAGCTTCATCAAAGAGAATAGTAGGCCCAGCCACACTCCTAAGGCAGTAAAAGCACTGAAACTCCTGTCTTATCTCTTTTGAAATCAATATTTTAAGAAACCACAAGAGACCCAGATGTTCCGTGCTTTTCTCTGCTTCCAAGTCCACACACTCGAGGTGGCATCCTGAGGCCCGCCGCCAAGGCGAGCCCCGTCACTCAGGGTCAGACCCTGCATACTCCCAGTCCTGCCCATTCAAGTTGATAAGTATTTTTTTCCAAACATCTTGTGTGTGCTCACCCCCATGCTGGGCATCAGAAAAGAGTCATTTTAAGGCAAGTGAAAAAGATTACTTATCACAACAGATCTTATACACTTTTAGAAGTTCAAGGGTTGTATACAAACTGAAAATGCACATCGAGTCAAGAAGGGCTTAAAGGAGCAGTATTGACCTTGGCTTTGTGAAGGAAGGGAAATCCAGAGGTGTCCCAAAGACAACCTTCCCCTTTTGAGATTGACGTCGGGGAGAGGAGGGTGAACACATCCTCTTGGGATGACCTGATGACGTGAAACATTTGTCTGACCCAGCAAGATATTTCCTAGGTTCTCTGACTTTATCATGGTAGTATGTAGTACTGGACCCCCAAAGACCCCCAAAAAAGAGGGTGCTGTGTCTGTGAGATTGAGTAAATGACCTGGAGACCACAAACAAGACACAGGCTTTATTTAGGAACTTACAGGAAAGGTGGTCCACAAGCAGCTCACTTCCAATGGTAAAGGGCACACAGGTTTATAGCAAGGCGAAGTACAGGGTTAAGCTGAAAAGGGTACGGTGTCTAGGGTGCAGGTGCAGTGTGAGAACACGCTTATACATATGTTGTATGTACACAGAATGGTTGCGATTTCCCTCTAGGGGTAGAATTTTTTGTGTTATAATGAGCTAAAGGTGACCAAGAGTTATGAGCATTGATCCAGGCAGGCCTGATGTGGTCTGAACTAGCTTGCTGGGTTGACTGCCTTAAGGAAGGGTATGTGAGGACATTCACCACTCACAGCTGCAAGGTAGTGGTCAGCAGGTGGGAGGATGCCTCATCATGGCCTCAGCATGACCTGCATGACTAGGCTGGTGCCTGAGGGAAAAGGGACATCCTGGGTTGGTCACCTCCAGAATCCCTCCCAAGCTAAAGTCCTCTGCTTGGGGATCATAACCAGAGTACTCATGTTGTCACTGAGTGTGTGTCACCCTACAGAGTAGAGGCAGACTAGCCAGTGCATCTGGGTGGGCTACTATCTAGAGAACACAGACAAGCCAAGGCGCAAGCCCTGATGGCATTCTGGGTTCATTCCTCTCTTTTCTGGATGAAAGCCCAAGATGCTGCCACGCTCGGAACAGAATCACTTCTCTTGTTAATCTTTCCCATTCTCCCTGACTGCAGGATTTAGAAAACATGGCTCTTTGGGTCTAGGCATCATTTTGGGATCACATCATGATAACTCTATGTGTGTGTGGCGGGAGGGAATAGTCACAGAGCAATTACTCAGTGATGCTGGGGAAGAAGCAGTGACTGGAATACGTTTTAGCCTCGCTTGTCAGAGTGAGTTTCACTTGAGTACATGGGAAGTGTTGATTTGGGCAGCACCCCTTTCAGTTTTTTCTTCTTTTTTAATTGTGCAATTCCAGTATTTTAGCTACAATCCCTAGGTTGTTGGAACCTTTAAGCAGCTCTTTTGATAAAAGAGGGCATGGGCTTTTGGAGAAGAATTAACAGGGGGTTGCACAATTTATAGGAAAACAGCACTATGGATTCTGTCTTCACAAGGAACGTTGGGGTTACATTGGAACAAGCCAAATACCCTTTTAATGAATAGTCAGCAATCAGCAGCAGCTACAGTAATTGCCTGGGTTTTTTTCTTTTCTGTGCTATGAGTCTGTAAATTAAGTAAATTAAGCATCTGATCCTGACTGCAGTCATGAATGCCTTGGCCTGTTGCCCCCACCTGTCCTGGATTCCCTGCAGCTGGGCAGAGAGCCCCACGAACAGCATAGGGCAAGGCTCTGTCCCATGTTCCAATTCCTTCCACTTCAGATATGACAATGCAGAGGAACATGGACAATGCCTTCCACTTCCCTGCTTGGGATCTAGAGATCACAATTGGGGCTTGAAGATAGTCGTATTGTGTTCCAGAATGCACGCAAAAGAATTTATATCAAGAGGCATGTTTTATTGTGAATTTTAAAGTGAATTGTCAATATGTCTTTACATTTTTAAAATTTTTTTATTTATTTATCCTTTTTTTTTGAGTTGGAGTCTCACTCC